>CAUYRT010004444.1:0-21181 GCA_963574885.1 Lepilemur ruficaudatus
ATCCTTCTGCCTCAGCCTCCCGAGTAGCTGGGACTACAGGCATGTGCCACCATGCCCGGCTAATTTTTTTACATATATATTTTTTAGTTGGCCAATTAATTTCTTTCTATTTTTATAGTAGAGACGGGGTCTCACTCTTGCTCAGGCTGGTCTTGAACTCCTGACCTTGAGCTATCCACCCGCCTCGGCCTCCCAGAGTGCTAGGATTACAGGCGTGAGCCACTGCGCCCGGCCTACAATTTTTTCTTTATGACTGTTTTCATATCAATTATGTTTAGATTAGATGAGAATTTGCATAATTTCATTTTGTTTATAGTTTCTTACTTTACTTTTGTCCCCTTTAACTAACTGGAGGTTTTTGTTTGTTTGTTTGTTTGTTTGTTTGTTTTTTTGAGACAGAGTCTCACTCTGTTGCCTGGGCTGTAGAGTGCCGTGGCATCAGCCTAGCTCACAGCAACCTCAAACTCCTGGGCTCAAGTGATCCTCCTGCCTCAGCCTCCCGAGTAGCTGGGACTACAGGCATGCGCCACAATGCCTGGCTAATTTTTTACATATATTTTTAGTTGGCCCATTAATTTCTTTCTATTTTTAGTAGAGACGGGGTCTCGCTCTTGCTCAGGCTGGTCTAGAACTTCTGACCTTGAGCGATCCTCCCGCCTCGACCTCCCAGAGTGCTAGGATTACAGGCGTGAGCCACCGTGCCGGCCTAACTGGAGTTTATTTTGGTGCATATTATATATAAAGTGCAAAAATAACCTCGCTTTCCTCCTCAAATACTTAAACATTTTAAATGTTTTCATTATAAACATAAATTTTTACTTTGTCCTTACTGTAAAAATATATAACACTAATTGAAGAAATACAAAATACAGAAAAAAATTCTAGCATTTTTCCTAGAATCTACATAAATACATATTTGTAGGGACATACTTTGCTACCCAGATCAAGTAATTAAAATGACTCAAAAGTCCGTTAGTAGAGGTAATGGACAAATGATTTACTCAAGCAATAAAATACTGAAAGCTATTAAGAATAAGATAGATTTAAATATTTTAATATAGAAATATGAAAAGGGAATATTGCTGAATGAATAAAGAGTTATTCTGATACCTTAAAAAAGGGCCAGGAAAAACTATTCAGTCAACAATTTGCATTTCACACTAACAATAATGCTCTCCTCATAATCCAATGTAGCAACTAAAAATATCACTATTTTTTTATTTTATTACTATATTACTGTATTCTCATTTGCTGCTCTCTTAATGCCAATGTTGACTGATATGTGTACTTTGTCTATATGTTCTGTAAAGGAATTGATTTGAACTTTTGCATATATTGACTTTTTGGTTACTATTATTCACTGAAACACAGTATTGTTAAATGCATTTAAAATACCATGAGAATGCTTTAGAACTTCATTTACCAGTAGATTTGTTGCTACCAACATACAATTTCCAACATACAGCACGCTATATTTACATGCCACATTTTACAAACCATCAAATCTATTAAGTTTAGGGGGAAAACACATAAGCCACATATAGCCTTAATTTTGCTTTTCATGGTTTCTTATACTAGAACATTCTTGAAATTAACTTATAAAAGCTACAAAGCCATATCATAACTAAATTTGGCCAGTATCCCAGCACCCATGATTCACTGTTTTGTATTTGCCACTAAAGATGTTCTTCAAATAGCTAAACCATATTGTGGTAGTCACAAAGTCAGGCAAATATGATGCTTAACTATGACGTCCTTGAAAAATTATTCATCCCTTTAAACGGCATATCTAAAAACTTTCTCCTATAAAAAGAGCTGCAAAAAAAGAAAAAATTTATATTAAAAATGAGACTGTAATCTTTAAAGGCAAGAAACATGTCCAAAAAGCTGAATTTTTTTTTATTAAAATTTCAAGCATATTCTTATCCATAGGCAAAACCCATGAAAATGGATAATCCAATTATCTAAAGTCAATTTGGCAGATGAGTATCTATTATATATATTAAGCACAGTGCTATAAAATGAGAATACAAATATAACTAAAATAACTTATATCCTGTTTCAAAGCAAAGTAGATCTAAGGTAATCAAGACAGGTCCTTGCAGTCAAGTGGCTTATACTGTAGAAGACATAAACATAAAATAAATAATTATGAAAAAGTATAACAATTATATTCATGTTACAGACATACCCTTGTATGATGAGCAGCATTACACAGAATGTGATGTCCAACAAGAGGGAAA
The DNA here is from genome assembly GCA_963574885.1 of Lepilemur ruficaudatus. Classification (NCBI taxonomy): domain Eukaryota; kingdom Metazoa; phylum Chordata; class Mammalia; order Primates; family Lepilemuridae; genus Lepilemur; species Lepilemur ruficaudatus. The sequence continues at coordinate 2,244 of CAUYRT010004444.1, forward strand.
TGGTTAAATTATTAAAACCACTTATTTCAATATTGTAGTACATGTATGTAAAAGTTTAAGAAAAAATTAACAATATCATAGAGAAATCCTTATGCTACAATGTCGGAACAAAATGGAGACAAAACTGAATATAAGATACATTACCAACAGCTTAAAAATTTTTTTAATTATAGAAGAAAACTAGCAAAAAAAAAAAAAAAGCCCAGAAAATTATCTCTGGGTGGTCACAAGTTTTATTATTTACTCTTTACATTTTCTGATTTTTTATAATGACTATGTATTGTTCTTACAATAAGAAATACACCAAACTTCAAAAAAGACATCCATAATGTTTTCTGGCAAAGCCATTTAACAAAGAGCAAAGTCCTACCTGGCAACTGGGCAACACTGTAAAAGACCTCAAAATATAGTGGGGAAAACTCCTCAAAATGTAGACTGGTAAGCAAGGCAAGCTTGACAGAGATTAAAGACCTTGCTTTTTAAAACAACCTCAGCCAGAAATTAAAACTGGTACATTATTAAATGACATATACTTCTATCAAAAACAGAGCCGTACCAGGGACCTCCTTCCGTTCACATTCTGATTAAAAGTATCTCAGATATTCAACAGGACATTTGAAATGTTCTATATATCTGTGCTATCCAGTACAGTAGCCACTAGTCACGTGTGGCTATTGAGCACTTGAAATAAGGCTAGTGCAACTGAGGAACTAAATTTATGTTAACTAATTTAATTAACTTAGCCACATGTAGCTAATGGCTACCATATTGGGGAAAGTAGTGTTTGGATATATCCTAGTACAACTCTCTTGAAAAGAAGTATCCAATACAACTACCCTTAACTGGCAGCACTCAAAACTTGAGAAGTAGGTAAGTATTGTAAAAGCAAATGAGGAAAAGAAAAAAAAATTTTTGAAGGCTGTCCGGAAAGTATTCAGCCACTGTTAATATAACAAGAACAGTTTGCGTAACATTGATGTAACCTCGCAACCAAGGAAAGTGGACTGTAATGCACATGCATGAACAATGATGATTTCACTGTACTAGTCAGTGGGGCACTAGACACCACTGAGTGAAGATGTGTACTGTGTGGCCGTTGCATTCAAAATGACTGAGCAAGTAGAGCAATGAATCTGCATCAAATTTTGCATTAAGCTTGAACATTCCTCTGCAGAAACTACTCGAATGATTCATAAGGCTTTCGGGACAATGCAATGCGCGCAGCCCAAATAAAAGTGTGGCACAAATGTTTCAAAGAATGTGCTGAAAGTGATCCATGTTCTGGGAGGCCTGCAACAAGCAGAACACCTGAGAATGTTGAATGTGTATGCGTTACGTTAAGAGACTCTGGGAGAACTGTGTGAGGTCCGAAGGTGTCTACTTTGAAGGGGAATAAGGCCCCCCTGTCCTATATACCATGTTTCTTTTTATCTTGCATCTTCTTCAATAAATGTCTCTACTTTTCATATGACATGGCTCAATACTTTCTGGACAGACCTCGTATCTCCAATAACAAAGGTAGGGGGAAGGAAAGGTGATGGGTAGTTCTTAGAGACCAAGAAAATTTAGAATTTATACATTTATACATTTGTCTATATAATATTACCAACTTTAAATGTTTTTCTTTGTTAAATTTATATCCATACTTTGTCAATTACTAATGAGAAAAACCATACCAGACTTATAGAATAATAAAGGTAGCATTAAGAATTTCTACAGCATAGGGAACATGTGAACAGCTGAGAATGGCAAAGTCTTTCACAGCATTTAATTTCCTGTACTCCAAAAAAGGAAAGACTCAACAAACTAAAAGGTTACATAAACAAGGATATATTCTAAGTAGTTCTGGCATTCTGTCTACCAGTGAACTTCTCTTTCAGGTATGCAGTCTTCATCTCGCTTAAAAGATAACAGGTAGAACAGGTTCTGGAAGACCCAGGCTTTAAAAATATTTTACCGTAACAGATTACAAAAATCAAATTTCTTTAAGAAGTAAACATTTCATGTGATCATGTATTTTAAGTAATTCTTGACTTGCTTAAGCAAGGGTGTGATATGTCTGGCCTGTGACTGCTAATATGTCATTCCAGAATTAATAAGAGAGGGCTAAAACAAAATAAGTGAATGAAAATACAAAAGGAATCAAAATTTCTCAATGAATTAGGGGACTTAGTCAAGCTATTTTCCTCAGATCCTGAGTGCCGTAATTTAAGGCTAACAGTGCATAAACTAAACCTTTAACTGACAAAGAATACTAAGAATAGCACATTAAGAAGCTAAAGCAAAGGCCAGTTTGAAGCCTTCTTCGGACTAACCCTCATCTGTGCTATATACCTTAAGGTCAAATTAACACTAGTCTAGAATTTATGGTGGTGTTCAACTTTGCAGGTTCAGAAAAGTTTAACTTCTCCCAGGAATAATGAGGTACCAGAGAAATGATGCACACTTACTAAAAGACATAACTTACGTCAAAATATTAAGAAACCAAAGATATAAGTAGACTGGAACAATGAATTTAGTCACTTTTATAGGGCATCTCCTAAATAATTAATTTACCAATCAGAACACATCTCGAAATAAGGATTTAAAACACAGGAGTTAGAAAAGCATGGCTTAGTGAAAAAATTATGTGATGGAATATGAACTCTACCATTGCTACCACTGAATTGTACACTTAAAAGTGGTTGGGATGGTAAACTCCATATTACGCACAATAATATAAATAGAGATTCAGAAAAACACTGAAACTTTTAAATAAGAATATGTAATATATAAAAAGGACAGAAAACAAAAACCCAAAGATAAAAAATACCAGTGTAAAGGCCAGGCGTCGTGGCTCATGCCTGTAATCCTAGCACTCTGGGAGGCCAAGGCAGGTGGATCGCTCAAGGTCAGGAGTTGGAAACCAGCCTGAGCAAGAGCGAGAGCCCGTCTCTACTAAAAATAAAAATTAATTGGCCAACTAAAAATACATACATATATAAAAAAAAAAATTAGCCGGGCATGGTGGCGCATGCCTGTAGTCCCAGCTACTCGGGAGGCTGAGGCAGAAAGATTGCCTGAGCCCAGGAGTTTGAGGTTGCTGTGAGCTAGGCTGACTCCATGGCACTCTCTAGCCCGAGCAACAGAGCGAGACTGTGTCTCAAGGGAAAAAAAAAAACAAAAAACAAAAAACTGTATCAACCAATTGCAGTATGTGGATATCATCTGGATCCTGACACAAACAAATATTTAAAGAGAAATGATACAACATTGCTATATGGACAGAAATAGGGAAAGTGTTACAGTGATGTTTTATAAAGTAGTTGCCTCAGAAGACTGAGATCACGGAGAAAGGGCTAAGAAGAGAACTTATATTTTATATTCACTTCTATAATTTTTAATTTTTAAAATAGGTATATATTACTTTTGTAATTAAAAAAAACTGAAGTTTGTTTTGTTTGGTTTGATAAGCTGATAAAGGAGAGAGGGAGACTGAGCACTCGGCAGAGATAAAGGCAAAGAGTATAAAATAACATAATTCAGATTATCAGGGAAAAGAAAATTGCCTTCATCCCCTGGTCCTGTTCACTCCCTTCCCTTCCACATCTGAGGATGAGAAGCTTCCATTCCCAAAACTCATGTCTCTGAGCCATAAACTACACCAAGACTTTGCCCTATTATTCTCTCCAGGTCGTAAAGGCCCATCTAAAACCCCAACGCAACTAACTATGCCTAGTGAATTAAAAAAACAAAAATACCAACCAATTTTAATTTACTGATTCAATACAGAGAGAACCTAATATGTGCCAAGTAACACGCCAATGTGCTACCTTTTTGGAAAACTGGCTAATCTCAGGAGACTTTCTATATGCACATATTATTATCTTTTGGTAGACACTGAACAGAGGCTATTTTACACAGTTCTTTAACTGTCAGTAAAAAGCTAATGCTCTGCAGTTTACAGAACACTAGCACATACAATTAGCTTCTCACTAAATTTAATCTTCACAACTCCTTAAGGAAGGCAGATAATATTATAAATTTCTCACAATCAGGAAGATAATCAGAACATCTAATTAATTAATATCAGTTTTAGCTCTTTTGACTCCAAATCCAATGTCCTATACTACTCTGCCTCTCTTTTAAAAATCCATTTGAAAATTTTTAAAAAATCAAGTCATTTTCCTTCATTTCTCCCATCTTCACTATCTTAGGAAAAGAAAAAACTCTTAAGGGAAAAAAATTCATTTTTATTTTCATATGTTAATACAGGTTAAACAGGGATTCACTTTTGGACTTACTTTAGCGGAATTTCACTAATAGAAAATTATTTGAAATAAGTGAGCCATTGTTCAGAGTTTTAAAATTTTATTTCACAGATTTGTTGTAACTAGAATCAAACTGAATAATTCTGTTTATAATAAGGGGGGGAAAGCAGATGAAAACACTGCTAGGAACTGACATTCTCTGTATCATTCCCAAAAACAAAATTTCCCTATGCTAAAACTTATGACAATCTGCTCTCCCCCCAAAATCAGTAACTTCTTAAAAATTTATTCAGTGTTTTGTTTTATGACTTCCCTCAGGAGGAAATTTCATAAGCCAATTTTGTACTAGAGTTTCCTTTTATTAGTTCTAAATTTAGTTTTATTTGTATCATCTGTTATTCTATTAATGGGAATGTCTTAAATATGGAAAACAATCTGTTTTCCAGAATGTCTTCAAAATTTATAACTTTACAGCCTCTCCTTTTTCACAAAAATATATGCTTGTTTTGCAAAACAATCAATAAAATCCTTTATGTAAGTTTTCTCATTATTTTATAATGTAACACCTTGCTTTTGTGATTAAATTCTTCTTTAACTTCAATACCAATCTTGACAAAAGATATTCATACTCTAATTTTAAATGCTGCAATCATGAGTTATATATTTCATTTAAGCTATAGCAAGAAATAATGTCTGGGAATATTTTTAGCATAAACATGTCATAACTGAATCATGAAGTCTCAAATTAAATTGCATTTTTCCAAATACTTAGAAATGCTGGAGCATCTTGTACAAAACTGAAGTATTACAGGACTAGGAATTCTCATCAGCAGACTGTAAAATATTTCTAATTGGAAAAACACTTCTAGTGAAAATGTTCATAAATTACTCATAACAAACTTCTAAAGATAATTGCAGAAATATATTAAGTTAGTGAAATAAGGGTCACCCATTTCAGATTTATTTCACATTTCTAATATCCTATTCAGCAATTATTTGGAAAGGATGAATACATTTTAAGGGACAAAATGTCATAAATCTTTAGAGTTTTAAAGATTCTTTTATTATGTGTCATCCTAGAGCCTCATAAAAATTAATTGTGCCATGGCCACAAGTATATGCAATCTTATTAGCCAGGAGATAAAAAAGAGAAATCTACAAACTGAATCACTGAAGATTTCAAATACTGAAAAAGATAAAAATCACAACTGTCATTCCTCTAAAAGCTGTAACTATTACCTCAAAAAATCAATAAATGCAAAATTTAATTTTCAAATATGACATATGTACGTATCCCTTAACCATCAAAAATAACAGAGCCACACATCAGGAAATCTGGTATACAAGTACTTCCAATAAAGAAAAATATGAACTCCATATCCACCGCCCATGAATCCCCTCGTTTTCTCTAATTTTAAATTATATGAAAAGAAATAACTGCAAAGAATGCATTTTTAAAAATCTAAACAGTAACATATTCATAAAATGTCTATTTCTTAATGTAACAGTAACTTGAAAGCTACTTAGAAAATGACTTTTCAAAATAATTTTAAAACAAGGGTTTTAAATATTTTACATTTTATTTTTTGCTCACTTTTAAGGAAACTACAAAGTAATTTTTGAATGATTCTATTATTTTTTAAATACAGGCACAATCACAAGATAGATATACACCATCCTGCTTTAGGTGCTATGCTCTGAAGGACAATACATTCAATTCTAAATTTCCAGTGAAAATTTTCTTCCTGAATTAAATCAACTCCAGTGACTAAACAGATTGTTACTATTTTTCCTATTGCCATTTACTAAATGTGAAACATTAAAATTATATATTTCTATGCCCATGTATTTCTCATAGAAGGGTAAGATGTAATGATAAAATCTCTATATTGAAATTTTGTTACATATATTTTACAATAAAATTTTTTTTCATTTCTATATTGATGCCTCTTATCTGATCCTCCTACAGAAAAGCTCAGCAAATTAAATTTCCTTCTAAAAACTTTTTAAAGCCTTTTTCTGATTCCTGTGGAACCCTAAAAGAAGACATAAAATGTGATGATCCTACAATATTTCAGAAAATCTGACATTCCTCAGTATGTCAGCCTTTTTGACATATACAATTCTGTGTCCCAAAAAGATCTCAGGCATTTATTTGTTTTTGCTTTTTCACTTACTAGAAGAAGCAACACTTACAGTATTCTTAAACTCTGACCTGCAGATTACCTGCATCAGAATCACCTGAGATGCAAATTCCTGGCCCCACAGAAGATCATCTAAATCACAAGATCTGACACCACTTCCACCAAGCACCCTAAGCATGAGTCTGGCTTATATCTGACTTTCAGGCTTCATCCATGCCTCAGAGCACCACAAAATTAAGGGAACAAAAAAGTAAATTAAAAAATATTCTTCTTTTCTCAGATATACTTGGACCCAATAGCCACCTCTCCCAATCCTTAAATTACAATATTGCACTCCTTAGCTCAGTGGGTCCCAAATTTTCCTGCATATAAGAATCACCTGGGGAACTTTCAACCCCCCCCACCCCCCGCTCCAAGTCATACCATGTACCAATTATATTAGAATGCCTGGAGGTGGAAGCCAGGCATCAATATCTCTAAAGATCCCCGGGGGACTTACATATATAGCAAAGTTTGGAAACCACTGTCTTAGCTACTAGCTTTAGCACATATGTATCAGCAAAATCTTAACTAAAAATGATCTGGAAGAGCCAGGAAAAAATATATCGGTGTTAAATACACTGCTGGTGGGAATGTAAAATGGCAGGGCTACCTTGGAAAACAGGCAGTTTCTCAAAAGCAAACTTACCATATAACCCTACAATCTCACTCCCTGGAATCTACCCAAGAGAAATGAAAATATATGTCCTCACATATGATGAATTCATAAACAAAATGTCCCACATGTATGGAATAATATATGGAATATTATTCAGCAAATAAAAAAGAACATAATACTGATAAACACTAAAACACAGATGAACCTCAAAAACATTACACTAGGTGAAAGCAGCCAGATATAAATGACTGCATATTGTATGATTACATTTATATGGAATTTACAGAAAAGACAAATCTATAGACACAGAAAGCAGATCATTTGTTGCCTGGGGTTGGGAGTCAGGACCGGCTGCAAATAGGCACAAGGGAATTTTAGGGGGTTAAGGAAAATGGAAGTGTGGTGATGGTTACACAACCCTAATAAATCTACTGAAAATCACTAATTATACACTTATAATGGGTGAAATTTATGATATATAAAATATAACATAAATCAGTTGAAAGTAAAATTAGCAAAGCTAATCAACAATGATACCTGACTATTTCAACACCTGTTGTCTCTCAACTGCCAGACTTATTTCAGAGCTGATTCTGAGAGCAAATAAGAGATTGAAACATGCTTTGTCAACTGCACTACATATGCAGGCTATATTTATTTATTCAACCAATAATTATCAGAACTTACTACAAGCAAGATACTATGTATTATTCTTTGCTAAATAAACACCACTAGTAGCTATAGAAGAAAAATTATCAAAACTCTAAATTACTTTGTTTTAAACATGGTGTAAAGAGAACACGAAAAATTAAGCATTTGCATCTATTAGAAAAACCACTATTACAAACATTAAACAGTTTAAAGACAAATAAATATGTTAGTAAACTGGCTAGATTCAGCGGCTCACGCCTGTAATCCTAGTACTCTGGGAGGCTGAGGCAGGAGGATTGCTCAAGGTCAGGAGTTCAAAACCAGCCTGAGCAACGCAGCAAGACCCTGTCACTACCATAATAGAAAAATCAGTGAGGCTAATTAGCTAGGCTAATGTGGTGGCACATGCCTGTAGTCCCAGCTACTTGGGAGGCTGAGGGAAGAGGATCCCTTTGGCCCAGGAGTTTGAGGTTGCAGTGAGCTATGATGATGTCATTGCAGTCTAGCCAGCGTAACAGAGTGAGATCCTGTCCCCCAAAAAAAAAAAGTTAGTAATCAGAATGCTTGATAACATCTGAAGACTTTTCACATCAGTCATTCGTCACGACACTTGCAATGACACTTGATTCTTAATCAAAATCTCTCATGTTCTTTAACTTTGTTTTTAATGTTAATAAATATTGCCTTATTATTAATAATACCCAATATGCCATTTTAAAGGATTTCACCATGTGAACACAGCACCAGCATTTCATCTGCTCTTACTCATGAAATGCTGTTCCAATACAGGCATACCTAGGTACATAAGAGTGGACATGTTCAAGCAGAAAAAAACATTACAGGCGAAAGCGGGAATGAGAACAAATAATGCATATTAATGATAAAGGCTGTTCAGCCCACACTTCACATCTTTTTTTTTTTTTTGAGACAGAGTCTCACTCTGGTTGCCCCAGCTACAATGCTGTGGCATCGGCCTAGCTCACAGCAACCTCAAACTCCTGGGCTCAAGCAATCCTTCTGCCTCAGCCTCCTGAGTAGCTGGGACTACAGGCATGCACCACCATGCCTGCGTATTTTTTCTATATATTTATAGTTGGCCAATTAATTTCTTTCTATTTTTAGTAGAGACGGGGTCTCACTCTTGCTCAGGCTGGTTTCAAACTCCTGACCTTGAACAATCCTCTCGCCTAGCCTCCCAAAGTGCTAGGATTACGGGCGTGAGCCACTGCGCCCAGCCAACACTTGGCATCTTTACTTCACCGAAAAGACTGAATAAAATTAGCTTAAATCCTTTCCAAGACAAACTTGCAGCACAATCTAGAAAATATTCCAATCACAATTCACTTTTCCCATATGTCCTTCATATAATTCTACTTCTAAACCCATCCTCCCTAAATATACAAATGTTTACTTATCTTCCTTCCTATGGCTAGATAAGAACACATATCAAAATGTTTATCTGGTGAACATTTTAATACCTCTTCAAGTAGGGATATATTTCCACAGGCTATCATTCCTGATGTTTAAAAAACAACTGTTAGTTCATTCAACAAATATTGACAGAGCACAATAGAAAACAAGACAGACTCATGCTCTAAAAGAGCTTGTATTCTGTGCATTAAATAAAAAACTCAAAAGTCAAGAAGTATGTAAGAAGACAATAGTGTATTAAGCATTCCTCCACACAATCATCTAGGGAATTAAGATAATACCAACGCTTCTCTGGCCTCTTGCTATCTAAAGTATCTCTGGAGAAGGCTCTGCTATTCATTTCCATGGCATGAAAAACAACCCAAACAACAAAATGCTAGAAATTAGTTCCAAGTCTATACAGTAAAATTTCTACCACTTGCTTTATAGCTAAAGAAGTCTGAAACTCTTTTAGAGAATACAGAAAGCTGGATATTGAATACAAAGTGGTCAATCAACTATAACAGAAAAACTATAAAGCACTTTAGATACCTGAACAAACAACCCATACCATACCAAACAAAGCAACAAACCATAAAATCATTCTTGGTTTTAGATGCATTCCCCAAAAGATTACCAACAATGAACCAAAAATGAATCCTAATATTTCCCTTTGTCACACACATAGGGAAATGCTAACTATTGTGACCCAAATGCTTTCCAAGAAGTAAGTGAAGGTCATTTGGGGCAGCAGAATTTACGAGAATATTCATACAATTTAGTCATACTTTAAAGGAAAAGTATAGATGAGAGGAAAAGAGAATGACTCCAATCAAGGACAAAGTGAGTATAGTTTTAGTGGAAGCCCAAATGCACTATGATTTCTTATCAATTTAAATATTAAGTTTCATATAATAAGCTAGCCCACCAATGGAAAATGTTCCTTTGCATAACTTTGAAAAGTTATAATAAGTTGCATTGAGTCATCCACATTCTCTTCATCAGTAACCCTTATCACTAACAGCCAATATATATATTTTTAAATGTCAGCACAGATTAGCATTTTAAGTATACTTGTAGAGTAATATTTCCATGAAGAAACTCAAGAGGCCCAAATAGAGACCAAATCTATAATCATTACCCTCTCTCACCCCAACCACCACTCTCCAAATAGAAAGTATAATATAGAAACATAATAAACAGAGACTCCCAACTAATGTTTTGGGAATTCTAATGCTTAGAAAAATCTCCTGATAAAATTTTTGTGTCCCTACTTCATACTTTCCATCAGAATTCCAAATGGAATCTAAATATCAATAAAAATATAGCCATTAAGAGTACAAAAAGTCAGCTATATGATATTATAATCTCGGTAATGAAGAATTCCCTAAGCATGACACCTAAGCCAGAAATCACTTACAGTGAAAAGACAAATTTGACTACATAAAACCATTAAGTGTAAAAAAACAATGACAAGCACATACACAGTGTAATGTTTTTAATTTTTTTTTAGATATATACACCAAATGTTAAAGAGTGGTTATAAGGGGGGCGGTGGGAAAGGAGACCGCAGATTAAGTGCTACCAGCATTTAAACTTTTTTATGTTTCCTAAATTTTCTACAATAAAAACATATTATTTTTGTAATTTAAAAAGTGGCAAATCTTTCTTCACTTCAAAAAATAAAATCTATGTTTCCCTGTCTCAGCCATGGTTGGCTGTCCATTTCCTTCAGGTACAGATAAAACTGAAAAGAAATGACTTTTGAACAGAGCTTGGGTTAAACAAAACCATAACTGAGGATTTCATGTGGTTTGTAATGTGATAGAAATGTAAATAAAAAGTTCACCTATCAGTAAATTGATCTTTAACAAAGATGCCAAAGTAATCTAACGAGAAAAGAAAAAAAAAATTTTTTTTAAAACAGTGCTGGATAGTCTGGACAGTGACATGGGAAAAAAATTGACCTCAACCCCTAACTCACACTACACATTTAATGTGGCTTAAAATGTATTCTAGACCTAAATGTAAAAGTCAAACCACAGAGCTTCTGGAAGAAAGCGAAGGAGAATATCTCTGTGAAAAGTGCATAGGCAACAATTACTTGGGCAGAAAAAGAAGTAACAATAAAAAATTCTGATTAAAAAAACAGAGACTGGCCAGGTGCAGTGGCCCTAGCCTGTGATCTTAGCACTTTATATATCTAAGATATATAAAGAGCAATTACAACTCAATGGTAAAGAAATAAATGACTCAACTTTTTTAAATGGGCAAAAATGGAGATATGATGCTTTGAACAGATGCTTCACAAAGGAAGATATACAAATGATGTACGTGCATGAAAAAGTACATCATTAGTCATCAGGGAAATGCAAATTAAAATCACAATGAGATATCCCTACCCACCCAGGGAATGGCTGAATGTATGAATTCAGCCATGGAGCAACTGGAATGCTCATACATTGTTGGTGGGAGTGTTAAATGGTATAACTACTTCAGAAAAAGTTCTGGCAGCTTCTTAAAAAGTAAACATATATCTGCCCTATAACCTAGCAATCTTACTACAAGGTATTTAATTCACCCAAGAGAAATGAAAACACCCTCACAAAGACTTAATATAGATTGTTCACAACAGTTGTATTATATAATACAGACAGCCCTCTATAGCCTCAGATTCAACCAAGCGTGGATTGAAAATATTTGGAAAAAAATATAAAATAGCAATACAATAGTAAATAAGAATACAAATCAAAAAACAATACAGTATAACTATTTATATAGCATTTACAATGTATTAGGTATTATAAGTAACCCAGAGATGATTTAAGTATACAGGAGGACATATGTACACTATATGCCAAATACTATGTATTAATTTATTAATATATAAAGGATTTGAGATTTTGGTATGGGGAGGAAGATGGGAAGGGTGTCCTAGAACCAATCCCCTGGATACCAAGGGACCACTGTACATTCTGAAAACAATAACTGAAAACAGTCCAGGTGTTCATCAACAGGAGATGGCTAAACTGTGGTTTATACATAATAAAGAATCAAACTCAGCATTAAAAAAAGGAATAAACTGCTGACACACACAATATGGATGAATCTCCAAAACTGTACTAAGCTAAAGAAGACAGACACAAAAAGTATATATGATTCCATTTGTATGAAGTTCTAGAAAAGACCAAAAGTAATCTTTAGTGGAAAAAAAAAAAATCCGAAGAGTGACTGCCTCTAAGAGAATGGGGTATGGACTTAGCTGAAAAGGCATGTGAGGAAGAATTCTGAGTTGGTAATAATGGTCAACCTTTTGATAAGGATTTGCATTACACAGGTATGTACATTTATCAAAACTCTTCAATGGTACACTTAAGATTTGTGCATTTCATTGCACACAAATTTAATCTTTAAAATATCTAAACATTGAACTCTACTTAATCAAATGCATGCTTAAGTATTTAAACGTGAAATGTACTATTATTTCAACTTACTTTAAACGACTCAAAAATAAAAGATGTTATTGATAGATGAATAAAGTGATGGATAAATGTAATAAAGAAAATATTGCAAAACATTAATTAGGTGGTAAGTATATGGATGCGCACTGTCAATTCTTTCACCCTTACTGTACTCTGAAATTTTTCATAATAAAATATTGGGGGAAATTTTAAACTATTAAATTCTTTTTTTTTTTTTTTTTTTGGAGACAGAGTCTCACTCTGGTTGCCCCGGCTAAAGTGCCGTGGCATCAGCCTAGCGCACAGCAACCTGAAACTCCTGGGCTCAAGTGATCCTTCTGCCTCAGCCTCCCAAGTAGCTGGGACTACAGGCACGGCACGCACCACCATGTCCGGCTAATTTTTTCTATTTTTGGTAGAGACGGGGTCTCGTTCTTGCTCAGGCTGATCTCAAACTCCTGAATTCAAATGATCCGCCCACCTGGGCCTCCCAGAGCGCTAGGATTACAGGCTGAGCCACCACGCCCAGCCTGAACTATTAAATTCTATCCATTATGTTAAGTCAAACACAGCATATCTTAAAATCCACCAATTCAACTCCCACATATATACCCTAGTCTATAGAAACTCTTCATATGAGCTCCAGGAATGCTCCTGGCAATACTTTCCATAATACCAAAAAAATGAAAAACAACCTAAATATCCATCAAATTGATTGGAGCTATACTGATTCATGGTAGCAGAGATTATGAATAAACCACAACATGAATGAATCTTAGAAACACAATTTTGAGTGAAAAAAAAGCAAGTCATAAAAGCATACATACAAATGTTGACATTTCATAAAGTTAAAAAAAAAGGTAAAACTAAACACTACTGTCTAGGGATACATACAAATGTAATAATCTATGAAATAAAGAAAAGAAACAAAATTTTCAGGGTGACAGATGGGAGAATGTAAGAACACTGAAGCCAGCAGCAGTAGCACACAGGTTATTTCAACAGGACAGTGTTCCGTTTACTAGCTTGTGTGATTTCATGAATGTTTGCTTTTTATGCTTCATAACTTATATTTGTATGCTACATTCTTCTGATGATTAGAATATTTCAGAATTCAAAATAAGAAAAAGACAGCTATCTGATCAAAACTCAGCAAAAAATAAAAAACTTAAGCTTCAAGATAATTATCAACTATTTCTTTACAGCTATTCAGGTGTATGTAAGTCTACATTTCCTTAGTCTACGCTGGCCTCACCCTGGGGCCAATATGTTTCAGAATTCAGAATTTTTTGGATTTTAGAATGGTAACACAGTACATATATTGTATATTCCCAAAAACGCTCCTGGGAATCTGGGGAAGCACCTTGAAATCAAACACATTAATAATATTTCTCCATTGAAAGCTATTCCTATTAACACCAAAAGCAATGACTGGACTATAAATATTCTAATGTCAGATCAGGTCAGATGTCCCCATCAAATAAATTTTACCAAAACTTTATTTTCAGAGCTTTTTATATATCAGAATTGTGGATAAGACATTGTGGACCTGTACATGCGGAGAGGTTCAACTTTACCTAAACAGTTAAGTTCCACATACCACCTTTTTTTTAACATCTCCCTAAATAATTCATTTTCTTTAAAAAGTTCCTGACTATCAAAATGCAAGTTTTAAAGAAAACTAATCTCTTTTATGCTATAAATGGCAAACCCTCAATCCACCCACAAAAAAATGTATAAAACAATTTTTCAACTTTTATTCTATCTCATTTTTATTACATATTTATAATTACACTCAATTACTACACAGTTGGGTAAAATACACAATTTTATTCTAATCAGGCATATAACCAGCAGCAAGCTGAGCCTAAGCACCATAAGAAATATTTTCATATAGTTTACAAGTATAATGAAATCGATCAAATCAAATGTTTTGTGTTCTGTGCCACAGAAAATTGTAAAGGAATTTTTAATCACCTTTGCCCATCCACACAAGTCTTTTTTTTTTTTTTTTTTTGAAATAGAGTCTCACTCTGCTGCCCGGGCTAGAGTGAGTGCCGTGGCGTCAGCCTAGCTCACAGCAACCTCAAACTCCTGGGCTCAAGTGGTCCTAGTGCCTCAGCCTCCCAAGTAGCTGGGACTATAGGCACATCCACACAAGTCTTAAGTAACAGTTTACCCAAGCCTGAATCCTACAGGTTATTATGACTGTTTACTCTTTGAAAGAGTAAAATAAATCAAAAGCACAGACTTTTAGAAAGACATATTTCCGGCATAACACTAAAACACAATTCTCTTTACCGTAATAGGTAAGCAGTTTGAGAAGCTGAGTCTTGACAACACCACACAGGTATTTACCCAAAGGTTTCAAACACTACAAAAGCATATCACTGAAGATTCCCCTCCAAAAAAAGGCATTACAAAAACAAACCTCTCTTGAAACTCTATTTTTAATAACAAGCAGCTCACAATCTACGACCACAAAAGATATATGTTAATATTTATTCTCTTCAGATTTATTTAAAGACCCACATAAAGCAATGCGCTTTTGCAGAGAAACAAGATAATGTAATCTGTACACTAATATAGTCTTGGAATCCAGCTCTATCTAAGCTTAATGACTGCTAGCACTTGTCTGATGGAAAACTCAAATGATAATGCTACTCACCAAAAATTATGCTGCAAGAAATAGTGGGAAATAAAACCATTTTCCTTTTTAATAGAAAATTTAAAGCAATTAACTAAAAATATGCCTAATGCACACAGAAGTGAACTAAACTTAATGAGCATGACTATCAAGCACTGAGCTAAGCACTTTACATGTTATCTCATGTAACTGTTATACCTTGTAGGCCCAGCCTACCAAAAACATTGTACCGTAACTCTGGTACACTTTGTCTTCTTGCTCTCATCATCTTAGGCAATATACAATTTTCAGTGGTACTTTCTGAGCTCCTGAATGAAGTAACTAAATTTCATGGCTGTGTTTGTATTAGATTATATTCTTTCAGGCCAGGCGTGGCAGCTCACGCCTGTAATCCTAACACTCTGGGAGGCTGAGGCGGGAGGATCACTCAAGGTCAGGAGTTCGAAGCCAGCCTGAACAAGAGTAAGACCCTGTCTCTACCAAAAACAGAAAGAAATTAATTGGCCAACTAAAAATATATACAAAAAATTAGCCAGGCATGGTGGTGCATGCCTGTAGTCCCAGCTACTTGGGAGGCTGAGGCAGAAGGATCGCTCGAGCCCAGGAGGTTGCTGTGAGCTAGGCTGACGCCACGGCACTCTAGCCAGGGCAACAGAGTGAGACTCTGTCTCAAAAAAAAAAAAAAAAAAGATTATATTCCTTTAAGTCTTCTCTGTTAAAGTCAAAACACTTATTTTCTATAGCAAAATCAAAATAAATGCCATATGCAGTAAAACAATCATCAATTGTAAAATGCAACCTAAATGGTAAGGTTTCAAACCTTTAAGGTGATACCAGCCACTATTTCATCAGTATTTCAGGAAATATAAGTTTTTATAACATTCTTTTGAAGATTAATTTGCAGTTTTAGTTTGGAAAGATGAAAAGGTTCTACAGATGGATAGTGGTAATCACTGCACAACAATGTGAATGTACTTAACGCCACTGAACTCAAAAATGCTAAGTTTTACGTTACGTATATACTACCACAATGAAAAACTTGATTTGTTCTAATATTTCATACAATATACATACCTTAAAATTAACTTATTATAAAAAGGTTTTTAATCTTTTTCAGTTTATCAATTTGCAACGGAGGCACCAGAAACTTTACTCCAAAGAGTAAGGAACACTTTTTGGCTTGGTAAGATTTATTGCACCTCACAACCATAACATTTAATCAACTAAAAGCAGCAATAATCGTCTATCAAGTCAGCAGCCAGTGAATAAAAGTGTATCTTGGCTATATTAAGCACTCAATAAATAAATGGACTAAATTGTTTAATAAGCATGTGAAATGTTTCAATTTTTAAAATAGCATGCATTTTATTAATTTAAGAAATATTTTAATAAAACAAAATGTATGATCGTGTTACCTGTATAAACACCTCAGGCTCAAGTTCAGAATAACTCTAATAATTATGATTAATATCACTAAAGACCCAAGAGATGAAAGCGAAGTATAAAAATTTTCTATCTGGGATTGAGTATGAACCTGATGAATACTTGAGATTTGCTGTACTATTTTTAACTGAATTTTCTGGCCTTAGGTCAAAGTTTTGCTAGCAAAATACCAAAGTGAAAATGCTGGGAGTGAAGCCCAGAGTCTCTGCTTTAGCCTAGGAAAATCTATGCCCTCCACGCAACCAATCTTAGTCCCAATTAAAGACTTCCACAGACTGTCCAAGATGTCATGCTCCCAGGAGAAGGTAGGAAGAACACACGAACCCGAAAATCAGTATTAAAAAAAAAAGGCAAACACGTATGATACAATACAGTACATCACTGTCTTCTGTGCATTGCACAGAAAGACACACACTCTTCAGTCAGTTCCTGCAATGGCCAAACAGGACTGAGTCACTCTGCAAATGATTCCTGAAACCTCAAAGGGTAACCATCAGCCTCTGAAGAAAAGTCAGTCAGTCCCTGGAAAGGGAGGAGAGACAGTTTTCCTCATCACATAGTGACTAGGTTTATCACAGCAGGGACTAGAACTGAACATCTACATTCTGGCACAGAATGTCTAAGGGATCTAAGGATCACCCACCCTAATTCAAGTCTTCCAGAGTTAATTTAATATTCAAAGTATCTTTTTCACTTTCTTCTACTCCCCAGGGTAAAAATACATACCACCTTTTCCCATAAATGCACACTAATCAAGCTGTCTGCGAAATACTATTGTCAATCCTAACAAAAATAAGGAATAAGCCAGCATTCTACTGTGCATTTCTAATTTGTAAAACATGTTCCCTTCTTAATCAAGAGCCAATTAGCAGCCTTTACTTGGCTATTAATTTGTATTTCAAAGGCCGTCTTTGTAAAGAGATACAATGAAGGGGAGAGATTTATTCCACTCTACGATTCAGACTGATTTTTTGGCTCTGGCACAATAATCTCGGGAAATTAAATTTACAGAAATTAAAATGTTCTAAACTGCAACTACGGAGTGTTCAAAGGCAATTAAAAACAACAGAACTTTAGCTATGTGTGTTCCAAGATTTCAAACTAAAAGGAAAGTGAGGGCAGCTCTTTGTCATGTACCCCAGGTGGGTACTTCCAATAGGGACAGCATCAGGTTTCTTTCTCCCTCGCCTGCACCCAAGTCCCACGCAGCATGACATTCTTTCAAATTGGCTAGTCTGGTGTATGAAGAATGGCCCGTCCTCCACCCTACCTCCCCAAACAGAGTGGGTAGGCGGAAGGCAAAGAAAGGTGTTTCCTCCCAGTGCTGGAAGAAAGGAGCAGCCGGGGATGACACCAGCTGCAACACAGGAGGTGTAACAGAAGGGAAGAATCAAAGGCGGGTCACTACTCTTGGAACTTAAGTCGCAGAAGCTTTTGGTCTCCGGCCTCAGCTGCCGGAAGCTGGGCGGGGTGGGGCGAGACCTCCCCCACCCCACGGATGGATGGGCACAGAGGGCTGGCAGAGGGGGGATCTGGGGTATGAGCCGGAGCGGGAAGGGCTCCCAGGCCCCGGCCACCTACCAGCAAGCTCTCCACGTTGATGGGGGAGCGAGGGTCTCGGATCAGCGCCTCCAGCTTCCTCTGGCGGCCCGCGCCGGCCCCGTCCCCCGGCACGGTCTCGGGGGCGCTGGGCATTTTCCCCGTCGGCGGGGGCCGGCTCATGCCGCCACCGCCGGGCCCGCACTCCGGCTCCTCGCGCTGGGGTCCGGCAGCCTCGGGGCCTAGCGCCGCCCCCGAACCACCGGCTCCGGGCGGGGCTCTGCCCGGGCCCACCGCTCGTCTCTAGCTCGGGCTCCGGGTCTCCGTGCCGGTCCCGGGCCCAGGGGCTGCTCCGAGGGGCCCGCCCGGCCCGGCCGGGAGCGACGAGGAACAGACGGCGTCCCCGCCCCTCAGTCAGATTCGCGCCGCCCGGTCCGCTGGTCCGCCGCGAGCTCCAGCAGGACGCCGCGGGCGGGAGCGGTGAAGTGGCGCGGCCACCGCCGCGGCCCGGACCGCCCCACCCTCTGGGGCCCCGAGAGGCTGAAGCCCAGGCGTGAGGGACTACGGCCGCCGCCAAGCCGCTGCCATGGTCGCCTCCAGCCGCCTCGCAATCCCGCCGCCCCGCGCCCCTCACACGCACTCCCGCGCGGCGGCCCGTCTCCGGCCGCGCGCCGCCGCTACCCACAAGCCCTTCCGCCCGCGGCCGCCGGCGCGCGCCCGCTCGCCCCGCCCGCC
>CAUYRT010004445.1:0-20962 GCA_963574885.1 Lepilemur ruficaudatus
TTATGCAAATTGAGGACCTACAGGTTTGTCTTGCATACCCTTAGGCCTGTCAGTGGGTCACAAAGGACTCCAAGAAGGGAGGGGGGCATGATGAGGCATGTCTGACCTCCCTCCTCCTGGCAGACAATTTTAGGATATTCCTTTGGCCACGAGGGGGTCCATTCAGTCAGCCGGTGGGGGGGTCCTTAAAATTTTATTTTGGTTCACACTTGCCACAGTGCCTTTGCACATGCAGGTCTGTCTGCAGGAACATTTTCCTGGTTCCCTTTTCTGATTTCTCTCTGCCCCTTTTCACCCAGTTAATGCATTCTTTTCTTTCATGTTATACTTCAATTTCCTGACTTTCTCAACTAGACCAGATTTCCTTATTAATCACTATATTAACACCATATACTTCTCCTTGGAAATATCTATTCTAACTTTATATCAACTTATATCATTTAAAAATTAATGTTTATCTCTTTCACTAGACATATACTCAATGAGGACAGTCTCTCTCTCTCTCTCTCTCTCTCTCTTTCTCATGTATTCCTAGCATCCAACACATGGCCTGAAACAGAGTAGAACCTGATAAAAATTTGCGGAAGGAATGAATGAAAGACAATAACTTCTTAAGGTACATGCATTTGGATATTAAAGGAAAGGGGTGGCTCTCAGGTCGTGTAAATGGCAAATACTTGATTCAAACGTGTCTTGTTGGAACGAGTGGGTCTGTACCTGTGAAACTGCTCAAAGAGATTCCGGGGCTGGAAGGTAAAGAGGGTATATTTGGCCGTGCAGATTCTGTTGCCAAGGTAGCTCCTGGAGACCTTTTCCCACTCCCAGTGGAAGGCGCTGTTGTTGGGGAACACGACCCGCTGCGGCATCAGGCTGCAGCTCCGCCTCCCCTTCTCTGGAGAGAGCAGTGGTGTGGTTTCCAACGGAGACTGTGGGGACCGGTCTCTGACCTGCCACTGCCACCGGTGCCAAGAGGAGTCCACTGAGAGGGCCATCCCTGGCGGCAGGCTAAGGTCTGAAAACAGACACGTGCAGTCACTGTGGTCTGCAGAAATGCGTGGCACGTCGGCCTGTTCACTGGCTCCCATCCATGCAGGGCAGACACTGGGCTGTGGTGTGAGGAAAGTGGGCTCAAGCCCTGGATCCAGAATCTAGGGTGGGAGACATCAATCAAATAATCACGTAAATAACCATAGAACTCTCACTGTGGTACGTGCCGTGGAAACATGTAAGTGGGGTGGAAGGTGTTGAGGGCCTAGCTGGGGCTGTCAGAGAAATGCTAAAGGATGGCCTAGTGGGCTATTACCTGGAGATCAGAATGCTAGTTCTAGAACATTCCTAATGCTGAACTGTCTCATCTCAGTTTTTTCACCCTGAAATGAGGAAAACTATTCTTACTATACTTTTTTCCACAAGATTTTTGTGAGGAACTATTTGGGCAGTACATAAAAATATGTTGAGATGTGTCTTGAAGCAAAGGGGAAGGTATTTATTCTTTTGGTTTTCTGTGGCTCTCAAGTTTTCTGATACTGATGACATTTTGGAGAAACTCACCTGGGGTCAGAACCTCAAACGAGAGTGATGACGTGGACTAGAGGAGACAGGGCCTTTCCTAGGAAACCTGGGCCTGGGGGCCTGGGCTGTTGTTCTACTCTCCTTCCAGGCTCTTTCTGATCTGCTTGGCTAGGGGTGGGGATGGGGGATCCCTTCTTCTCTGTCCACTCCATTTGGTAGATTCTGAAACCAAGCACTTGGTCAAGCAGACGCTCTTCCCAGATGGCAAAGGGGTGCTACTTTATCTAGAATATTCCAGTTTCTGAGCACTTTGAATGGAACCTACAAGGAAACTCTCAAAGTTCCTTTTGGCCAAATTTTGCTTAAAAACCCAGAAGGTTATTATTCGAAGATATGCTTTGTGAAGTTAGAATTTGGGTATAATGGGCCTTCTCACTTAGGAGGCTCATAGGATGATTTTCTTTTGAATAAGTGTGAGAGAATATCAAGTATTATTAATCTTACAATGAAACACCCAGTCTGTAATTATAAATATGATCACTTAGGAAAAAGAGTTTTATTTCTACTTTAAATGATAATATTTTATCTTTCGGATGCCCATATGATCTGATCCTCATCATAATTCTCCTCATGGCTTTAATCAATCCAAATGATTTTCAATCCACAGACCCCACGGCTGTGGGAAGCTCTTCAGAGCCTAAGTAAGCCCTTGTAGCAAGTATGAAAAAAATAAATGCAATTACGATGTCTGTCATAACATGACTAAAAGCAATATGATGACATTTAGCAAGCCAGAAATAATATCCTATATCTTCTTTTTCATTATATAAAATATGCTCCCTTCATGGATTCTTTTTTTAATGCAAAAAAAAAAAAAGGAAAGGAAAGGAAAAGATAATTCACAAATAGAGTTGAAAATGCAAACGAGAAATCTTGCCTTGGCTAACACCATACATATCAGACTTCTCTCACTTTTAGGTGGCAAGATTATCTTAAATGAAGAGATTGGATTGATATGAAAGATGCGGGTGGGCTACTTTAAAAGACCATTTATCATAATCTTTATTTTTGTTTGTTTTTTTTTAACAATGTAAAATAAGCTTTCTTAAAAATAAAGCAGATGTAACATGGATGCCAAATTAGTGGATGAAAATTTAATGAGGAACTATGTATTTCCATAGTTTTCAAAATATCCTCCCCCAATATCGTTCATTACAAAAATTAAAACGAATCACTTTGTCGTGGGGAAATCTGACAGACACCTGTGTACCCAAGAGATCAAAGCCAGTATCATCCGTCTTGGGATAAGCTGATACCATGTCCCTCCTGATGTGATGTACTGAGAAGAACAGGAGTCACTTTGGTGGTAGAAACATTAAAAAACCTCAAGTTGAGGGCTATTCTACAAAATAAGTAGCCTGTGTTTTTCAAGTGGAAAAGGTCAAAGAAAGGCAGAGGGACTGTTTATGATTAAAGGAAGATAAAAATATGTGAAAACTAAATGTAACGTGTGATCCTGTGTTGAATCCTAGACTCAGGGGAGATAAAATAGATATTATATAAAGATATTATTGAGCAATGGGCAAAATTTGAATATGAGCCGAAGATTGGGGTCATGGTATTTTAATAATGTCTAATTTCCTGATTTTGATGATTATATGGTGGTCACATATGGAAGTATTCTTGTTCTTAGGAAATCTTCCCTTAAGTAGTTAGTGGTAAAGGGCAAGATGTCTCAATGATTCAGAAAAAAAACGTGTATGTATATATGTGCACACACACACAGGCATGCACACACACACAGTGGCAGAGTCAGGAAAGGCTTCCTGGAAAAAGGAACGTTTATTTAAACAGTTACCTGAAGAAACATGTAACATTAGCTGGGTAGAGAGGTTGGCGAACGGTGCTCCGGGTGGAGGAACCAGTTTCAGAAACAGAAAGTTACGCTATGGAGTACAGGGGACTGGAGGGACAAAGTCGGGCAAAAGTTGAGGCTGGGGAGACAGACGAGGTCAGACGGCCTGGTGAGGCTGTTACATTGAAAGCAGGAAGCAGTCCTGAGGAGTTTTAGGCAGAGAAGTGACATGATGTCACTTATGCAGGCCAAAGCACTTAAGAGGGACTGGAGAGACACAGACTGGGGGTCAGAAAGCCGCTCTCTGACACTCCGCCCCTTCTCTCCTCCAGATAAAGTATTTCTCCCAACAGTGGAGCAGGACACAAAGGAGATTGTGTAATCCTTTATCTGAGGTGTGGTTTATTACTGGTTTCAGAAATTGTAGGAAGGGGCCCAAACCAATTCCCTGAGGTCCTTTCAGTTGTAAAGTCTCTCACTCTAGTCTTTCTGAAATGGCACCTCCCACTAAAAATAGACTTGGTTGCCTAGTTTTGCTAATCACACTCTGATCAGCTCTGGCTAGACATGGTGATCGTCTCAAGCACCACCCTTACTGTCCCCTGCGCAGAGTGGGTTCTAGATGGTCGGGGACAATTCTATATGGTAGACATTGCCTAACATACTGAGTTAACTACAATTTTCTCAGGAATCTTATTTCTCTTTCCCAGACTTTTTCTCCACCCTGCCTGGCCCACATTTCCAATGAATTCCAGCTCCTTTCTTTTTTATTTTAACAAACCCAAATAAACCCCGTCTTTAGCAAATCCCATTTTCACAGTTAGGGGGTCAAACAACTAGTTGTTCATTGAATCAACAAATACTTATTGAACCCTCGTTTGTACCAGGTGAGTAAAACCCACACACACATCCCTCTCTGCCCGAGCTGACATTAGTGCAGCTGAGAGATTTTAAACACGCGCTCCTAGAAATAAATATTAATATATATTCACCAACTGGCATAAATCCCACTGTCGAAAGACAAATCACAACATTTAGTTTGAAGATTTTAATTGGCTTTGTTTGCAGTTCTAGAATTGGGCAACCTATTCTATAAAACAGAGTAAGTACTCCAATGAACTGAGCAGAGGAAATTGGTTTTATAAAGAGAAAAGGCTGAAGAAAGCAGAAACAAGGAACAAAAAGTGGATCGGTCATTTCTAAGATCCTTTCCTTGTAAGGCCAGAACAGAGAAACAATAGAAAAATAACTGGTGTTTACTTCAGGTTACTGTTTGTTGTAAGGATTAAAGGCAGAGGGAACTTCGTTATGCTGATTGAAACTGGCCTGTTTGGGAAATTTGGCTATTATCCCTCTCTCCTGATTTTTTGCAAGGTCAGAGTACAACTTAGTTTCAGTTTGGTGACATAGAACTTTAGTATGAGTGACTCCACTTTGATTTTCAGTCTGGTCTGTTGGGGCCTCGTGCAGGAACTGGGTCCCAAAACACGGCCCCCTCTAATTTTTATTAACTTCACAAAGGAGAGCAGGGTACAGTGAGATCTCATTACAGAGAAATGTGACCTTGTCCTCCAAGAAGTGAGGCTTGAGCTGAGATGGAAAAAGGAGGGCAAGGTGGCTGGGAGGAGAGCTGTGCACGGTGCGTGTTTTTCTGTGAGTGAGCATGCTAGGAAGAAGACGCCACGTTTGCAAGCCTCCTGTGGCCAGAGCAAACTTGTTAACTTTGGCTTTCAATTAAACACAGGAGTTTTTAAAGCACTCTACCCTGAGGATGAAGTGTGTGAATCTCAAAAAAAAAAAAAAAAAAATCCTATTAGACACTTAGTTAACAAACAATAACCACCTTAGAAGAAATGGTCTGGACCTAGCATGTCCTCAAATCAATCAGTTCTATCAGTTTCCCTCAAACTGCAATCATCATTGAATCCCCTTCCCAATTTTTACCACATCCAAATAGCATTTGTATTAGTAAAGGCAATCTATTTTACTTCACTTCTCAAAACCTTAAATATTAACTTTGTGCTAAAGCATTGATATCCAAAATGAAGGGGCTTAACAGTCTTGTTATTTTTTGTAATAAGCGATAACAAGATCTATTTTATTAAAACAAAAACTGTAGGTCCTTTATGACAACATTGCCCTGCATCTTCTAGGTCTCTATTTGCCCTTCTGGGAACCAGGGTCAGAAAGATCAACACTCACCCAGAAAGCATCAGTCATTTCCGTTACTTGACGCTTACCTACTAAGGCAGGACAGGCTGATAACGTGGTTTGCAAAATCCAATCCCTCCCCGACCCCCCAACAGAGGGGTCAAAACAATGGCTACAGGTTTTTCATCAACCTTCAATTCAGTAAAAATTTCAGTGAACCAGATTCCTATCCATTTCATAAGGCTTCTGGTGGATCAAGGAAGGATTTTCAATAAAGTCATCTCATTATCAGTTTCTTATCCATTTTGTTTTTTCTACTTATTTTGATTGGATTTGCTTGAGGAAATGGCCACTGCTTTTATGTAGTCTTTCACTGATTTTACACAAACCCACTTACAGATGAAGAAATGAATGTTGGGGAAATAGGGTGATTTCTCTCCAGAACTTGTAATGTCTTCCTTCTCCCTTTCAATAAAAGCTATATTTACTAGAATCCAAGACGTCATTTTTTTCACATTTTAATATTTTGAACCTCGATTAATTCACATGATTGATATGGTAGTGTTTATTTATTAAATTGTTTTTACACACTCAAAGTATTACTAAACTGATAGCGTCTTAGATTCAAGAAAATCCATGTAGTTGCAGAAACATATTCCAGAAAACAGAAATCATCACTTGAAAGCCTCTCAATAAGTCTTCTAGTTCTGGGACCTCCCCAGGAAAGTTCAGCAAGACCTTGGTGGGAAAGAAATAGTCAAAGAGGAGACCTGCCTCTGCAGTGGGGTTTGGAGAGGCGAGACACCTCGGGGAAGGCTGAAGTTCAGAATCCTCATCTGCATTGCACTCAGCCACAGGAGTCTACATCCAGCGCTTGTATGTAAGCAGTTCTTAGGAGCCCCAGAAAGTGCTCTGTCCTTCCCAGTGGGGAGAGCAAGAGCTGGAATTGTGCCTCATTCACAGACAACAAAACCTGTCCTATAGTTAGGACGCCACATGCTGACGTCCTCTAGAGAAGAAGAGATACTAAGACACGTGTGCAGGGCTGGGATGGAGATTGTTGTCCCCCCCACTATGAAGAGTGGGAAAGGGAGGGGAGAGTGAGTAAGATATAGCAACCACCTTAAATAACATTCATCAAAGGATACCACTCTGTAGTAGATAATTAAAGCACATGACAAGTGAAATCCTGTAGAATGGGCCTTTGTGGGAAGGGAATGATCGAAGGGGAGACCTTCTCGTGCCTTGGCATCGTCAGCCTGCCTTGCTTAACCTCCATCGCTAGTCTTTGAGCTAATGCTCTGATTGGTTTACTCTTAGCTCCCCAGCCCAAAGAGCCCTCGAATAGATTTTCAAGGACAAATATTTTTTAAACAGACAAGAAGATACTTCTAGCCTGCCATATTATACCTCAACATCCCCCAAAATTCATGTGAGTTTAGGGTGTCATAGTTTAGGTGTCACAGCTTGCCAGCAAGCTGGTCTCCTATTTGGTGTATTTGGAGCTCAGACCTCTCTCATGGGCTTCACATCAGAGTATTTCATTCATTATATGAGATCACTACTTGTTTTCTAGGTAGCTCAACTTGAACATTTCCAAAACCCTTTGATTCTCTCCCAAATTCACTTTGATTCCAGTAGTTCCCATTTCGATGAATAGCATCTGCATTTACCTGAATGACTTAAAAGTTATCTTTGACTTCTCCTTCATTTACTATAGCCAATCTCTTTTAAGTTCTATTGATTTTTGATTCCTCAATATTTTTTCAAATCCATCTGCTTCTCAACATTTCTACTGCTTTCAAATATAATAAAAGGCACTGTTCTCTCCTGCCTGGACTATTGCAATAGACTCCTAACTGGTGCGTGCATCCTTACTTGCTTCCTTTCCATTCTAGTCTTCATATAGCAGCCAGCATTATTTTTTTCTAAAGTGGAAATTAGACCATGTCAGTCTTCTTCTTAATGCTCTTAATGATTATGGTTGCCTTTGTGTAAAATCCAGACTTCTCACTGTGGCCTGCATTGTTCCATATGACCGAGCCCTGCCTACCTCTTTTCTTTTTCCTCAATGTTCCCCAGATTCTGAAGCATGAAAGTGTTCTCTGTCTCCCCTTGACACCCCTGTAGGCATTTAGTAGTTCCTTCCTTTAAAAGCTCTTTCTTCACTCTTTGCCTAGCATCTTAGTCAAGGTAGGCTAGGCTATGCTGTAAAAACAAATAAAGCCCGAAATCTCAGTGGCTTAGAACAACCCACAAAGAGTTTGCAGGTGTAGGTGACTCTCCTCCATCCAATGATTCTGGGATCCAGGCTCCCTCAACCTCATAATCTCACCATGTGGCTTTGAACATAGCTATACAGGGACCCAGAAGTGAACTACACCACTTTGCTCATAGTCTAATGGGCAGAACTAGTTTCATGGCCTCATTCCAACTGCATGGGAGGCTAGGCTATGTGGGAAGCACATAGAATCTTTTTATTAAAACATTTTTAAGTGATACATAATAATTATACACATTTAATGGAGTACATGTGATATTTTGATACATGTATACAAAGTGTAATGATTACATCAGGGTATTTAGGATATCCAGCACCTCAAACATTTATCATTTCTTTGTGTTGGGAATATTTAAAATTTTCTCTTCTAGGTATTTTATAATATACAATATACTGTTATAAACTGTTGTCATCCTATTGTGCTATTGAACACTAGACTTCTAGCTATATGTTTGTACTTATTGACCACCACTCCCATTCTACTCTCTACCTCTATGAGATTAACTTTTTTAGCTGCTGTAAGAGTAAGAACATGCAATATTTGTCTTTCTAAGATAGACTATTTAGAGGTCACTGTCTCTCCAGGTCCCAGATTAAATGACATTTCTTCAGAGAGTTGGATATGGCACTAATCCAGTGAGGTCTTACTGGAGTAATTTTATGGCAATAGGATATGGTTGGACTTGTCATTATTGATTGGCTTGTTAACTGAAAAATGTATTCTATAATTTCCAGACACTGACACTCTTCTATTTGGGTGCCTCACTCCAAATTTGAGGCCAGAGAGTTGCCCCTAAACTCTGGCCTCGACACATTGCCCTGAGGTAGGCTACTGATGGCAGGATGTCAGAGAATTCATATGTGCTCCTGATAGAGTCTGTAGATGGAACACATAATATGCTTCATACATATGGGAGCCACCATTTTTAAGCATACTGTTTAGATTGATATATTGCAAATTTATTCAAAAGCATTACTGATTTGATGGCAAAATTTGCAATAATATAATTTCCTCAATCCATGAATACTAAAATCATAGCTACTTGCAAGCAGAAGTTGTGAATTCTTTGATGACAAAAGGGACCTTTGGACTCGGAAAGGTTGTTCAGGCTGGTGGAGTACAGGGAGCCCTGAGCTAAGAGCAGGGTACTAGGCAAAGTGCAGAAAGGAAGAGCGGTGTTGCTGAGCTCCTGACCCAATAAAGTGGCGGGGGAGGTGAGATATACGCATACGGAAAGGTAACCGGATGGGCTATCAATGGGGAACTGAGCAAATGGTGTACAGCAAGCACCAGAAAGTTTTGGAGATGAAAGAAAATACAGATGACTGAGAAGGACAAGGCCAGCATCCTGGGGAAGTAGAAGTGGTGATTAATGAATCAGAACCGGGTAGCCAGAGGCAGGCAGGAGTCCACAAAGTGCAAGAATAGGCAAGTGAGAGTCTCCACCTCTTGTCACCACATCAGCCCCCCTGAATCAGAAGCTCTGCAAATGGGCATGGGGAATCTGCACTCTCTCTTTTTTTTTTTTTGAGACAGAGTCTCCCTCTGTTGCCCTGGCTAGAGTGCCGTGGCGTCAGCCTAGCTCACAGCAACCTCAAACTCCTGAGCTTAAGCGATCATCCTGCCTCAGCCTCCCGAGTAGCTGGGACTACAGGCATGCACCACCATGCCTGGCTAATTTTTTCTATATATATTTTTAGTTGTCCAGCTAATTTCTTTCTATTTTTTTAGTAGAGACGGGGTCTCGCTCTTGCTCAGGCTGGTCTCGAACTCCTGAGCTCAAACGATCTGCCCGCCTCGGCCTCCCAAAGTGCTAGGATTACAAATGTGAGCCACCACGCCCGGCCCATAATGATGTTAATAATATTCATTCCCCCATATAACTCCGACTGTCATAGGCACTGTCTCAAGTGCTTTACTTATATTTATTCGTCTAAGCCGCCTCATAACAACCTTAAAGGGTAGATACTATTACTATTCCGTTTTACAGATAGGGAAATTGAGGCTCAGAGAGATGAAGTGACCTGCCCAAGGACAGCACGGCGTGGAAATGGCAGAGCTGGGATTGAACTTGGGCAGCTCCAGAACCGGTGTCCTTAACTACACAACGTTCCAGAGCTGTTGTGGTCAGCGGCCCTCCCTGCCCTGCCCAGGCCTCACTGCCCAGCCCCTCCCTGTTCCTTTCTCCCCAGGGGTGCCGGGCTCCATGACCGTGACCTGGACCACATGGGTCCCAGCCCGCTCCGAAGTGCAGTTTGGGATGCAGCTGTCGGGGCCTCTGCCCCTCCGGGCCCAGGGCACCTTCAGCACCTTCGTGGACGGGGGCGTTCTCCGCAGGAAGCTCTACATGCACCGCGTCACGCTGCGGGGGCTGCTGCCCGGGGCTGAGTATGGTGAGGAGGGTCCCAACCTCGGGTGGACAGGGGGGCGTGGGCCAGCCCTTCCACCACTCCAAGAGGATAGGGGTTGGGGGAGAGGTCCTGGGGCGCCCCCACTGACCATGACCTTTCTTCTCCTCTCTCAGTTTACCGCTGTGGCAGTGCCCAGGGCTGGAGCCGTCGCTTCCGCTTCAGGGCCCTGAAGAACGGGGTGCACTGGAGCCCCCGCCTGGCTGTGTTTGGGGACCTGGGGGCCGACAACCCGAAGGCCCTGCCCCGGCTGCACAGGGACACCCAGCAGGGCATGTACGACGCTGTTCTCCATGTGGGTGAGGCATCAGCAAGGGTGTGCCTGGAGGTGGGGGGGGCAAGGGTGGGGGGCAGCGCCAGGACAGCGAAGGGGACAGGGCTGGGGCCAGTGTGTCTCTGCAGGCCCCGGAGATGGCGTCTTTGGCGAACCTGCTGCCCAGGCTAAAACTCCAGCTCTGCACTTACTGAGCTTTGCTTTTCCCCTGCGGATTATTATCATCAGGGCTAAAGCAAGTTCCCAGTTCCCAGGATTGTCATGGCGACTGCTTAAGTTCACGTGGCCTGGCAGGGCGTGATTGCCACCTAAGTGTGTGCTATTGTCGTTATTGCTGCTGCTGTTATTTGAGGGGACGGGGGATGACATGGAGAGCTGGGGACTGCGGTCAGGCTCCGGGTGTTATTCCTGGATCTTCACCGCCCAGCTCTGTGACCTGGGGCCTCAGTTTCTCCATCCGAAATGGGGATGATCCCCTGCAGAGGGAGTTTTGAAGACTTGGGTGATCATGTACGTAAAGCCTTTGGAACTGCGCCTGGTATGAAACCAGTCCCAGACTCTCTCGGTTTTAATGTTGTTGTTCTGGGAGGGGACAAGGGGGCAGACAGAGATGGAGCTGGTGTGCTCAGGGCACAAGAGACAGCATGGTCCTGAGGGGGACCAGCCATGTCCCAAGCACACGTGGGTGGGTGGGAGGCAGGGCTTGGGGGGCTGGGGCAGCCCCGAGGCCAGGGGAGGCACAGCCCACACCTGAGTGCCCAGATCTCTCAGTTCTGGCAGAGCAGAGCCGGGTTGGGTCCTCACTCTCCTCTGCCTCTCGTCCCAGGAGACTTTGCCTACAACATGGATCAGGACAACGCCCGTGTCGGGGACAGGTTTATGCGGCTCATCGAGCCGGTGGCTGCCAGCCTGCCGTACATGACGTGCCCCGGGAATCACGAGGAGCGCTAGTGAGGACAAGGGTTGCGGGGAAGGGGCCGGTTGGATCGGTGAAAATGGTTGTGTCTGTCCTTCTTGGTGTCTCCCCTTAGTCCCTCGTACTGCGGTATCTCTTCTTTTTATTTTTTTGGAGACAGAGTCTTGCTCTGTCGCATGGCAAGAGTGCTGTGGCGTCAGCCTAGCTCACTGCAGCCTCCAACTCCTGGGCTCAAGCGGTCCTCCTGCCCCAGCCTCCCGAGTAGCTGGGACTACAGGCATGCGCCACCATGCCCGGCTAATTTTTCTATTTTTAGTAGAG
Organism: Lepilemur ruficaudatus; assembly: GCA_963574885.1. Lineage (NCBI taxonomy): Eukaryota > Metazoa > Chordata > Mammalia > Primates > Lepilemuridae > Lepilemur > Lepilemur ruficaudatus. The sequence continues at coordinate 11,720 of CAUYRT010004445.1, forward strand.
TGAGGGTTGGGGTCTCGCTCTTGCTCAGGCTGGTCTCGAACTCCTGAAGCTCAAGCGATCCTGCCGCCCTGGCCTCCCAGAGTGCTAGGATTGCAGGCGTGAGCCACTGAGCCCAGTCCTGTGGCCTCTCTTTGTGTATCAAGAGGAGAGGTGTTGGGGTCTGGGGGCCGGCCCTGGCCCGACAGTGGGCTGGAGCAGCGGGGGCACCCAGCCCCTCACCCCCTCCCTTTTACCTCCTTTTCCCAGCAACTTCTCTAACTACAAGGCTCGCTTCAGCATGCCGGGGGACAACGAAGGCCTGTGGTACAGGTACTCGGGGGACTGGGGGCCTGGCCTGTCTCCCCCAAAGATGGGAGATGCAGAGGAGACCCCATCTCTGACCCCTGCCCTTTGACCCCTCCAGCTGGGATGTGGGTCCGGCCCACATCATCTCCTTCTCCACCGAGGTGTATTTCTTTCTCCATTACGGCCGCCACCTGGTAGAGAGGCAGTTTCGCTGGCTGGAGAGTGACCTCCAGGTAACCTGGGTGGGGGTCCCCTTCCATCCTTCACCACCCCCTCTACCCACTCCTGCCCTTCACCTGACCTGCGCCCTTCCCTCTAGAAAGCCAATAAGAACCGGGTAGCTCGGCCCTGGATCATCACCATGGGCCACCGGCCCATGTACTGCTCCAACGCGGATTTGGATGACTGCAGGTGGCACGAGAGCAGGGTGAGGACCCCCCTTCCGGGTGGCGGGGTGGAGGCGATGAGAGCCAGGTGGGGCTTCAGCCTGCGGCGTCTCACCTGCTCGTTCACCCTGCCCAGGTCCGCAAAGGCCTCCAAGGCAAGCTGTACGGGTTGGAGGATCTTTTCTACAAGCACGGTGAGTGGCGCCTGGGACAGCGCAGCCCCAGGCCCCGTCTCCCCCCGACCCAGGGGCCTGACCGCCCCCTGCTCTGTCTCAGGAGTGGACCTGCAGCTGTGGGCGCACGAGCACTCGTACGAACGGCTGTGGCCGATTTACAACTACCAGGTGAGGCTGGGGGCGGGCGAAGCATGCACGTGGCTGGCGCCAGGGGGGGCCAGATGCCCTGGGCGTGGCCTGGTGTGACCCCCCACACACACACCCACATACTTGTTCCCTTTCTCCAGGTATTTAACGGCAGCCTAGAGTTGCCTTACACCAACCCCCGGGGCCCCGTCCACATCATCACAGGATCCGCGGTGAGCAGCGGGCAGGGCGCCCTGGCTTCTCTCCTCTTGTATGTTTCGAGGGCTGACCTGGTTCCGGCCCGGCCGCCCTGCGCCTCATACCCCTGATGTCGCTTAACCTGCATCCCTGCAGTCAGGCACTCCTGGCAGCGTGCCCCTTGCACAGATAGACGCAGGAACGGAGGCTCAGGAAAAATACTCGCTTAATGTCACGGGTTTGCATAAGTGGCAGAGGTTGGGTTTCCTCCACGGTAAAGTCACTGCAGTTTCCTTTTTAATTGACAACTGTCTCGGGGGACACACTTGCAGACCACGCAAATGTCTTGTTTCTCCTGAAACTTTCACCCCCTAACTGCAGCGCCTGTCGGTGGATCCTGCCGGCAACAGTTATGACTGCCATGCTCTGATGGGGACTTTCTATTTCCCTCATCCTTCCAAGCTTTATTCATTGCAGTCCTCCCGTAAGGGGGCATTGCGACTTTGGCCCCATTTGTTTAGTTGGTCAACTATTTATTTAAGTCAGCGTGGACTCCTGGGTAATCTATTTTATTCTGCGGGTTATGAGCCAACGCTACTGTTATTTATTCGGATGCTCGAGTTGCAGAAGCTCTGGCTGGCGGGAGCTCGCTCGGGTGGGCTCCCGGTCCCTCTCCACGTGTCTGTGATCATTTTGTGAGCACTTCCCTGTTTTCCCTGCCCGGCCTCGGTATCAGCCTCGTCTCCAAGGAGAGAAGGCTTAGGTTTTGAAGCTGATCCTTACAAATTATTAAGATCAAAGGAAGAGCCATTCGTGATGAAAATTCAAACAGTGCAGAGATCAGGAGGTAAACGGCAGCCACCCACGCCACTTCTCGCTCAGCTCTTGGTTGTGACGGGTCCAGGGTGGCATTCTGCAGTGTCCTCTGCATGGACAGATGACTGTCTAGACAGAGGTGGGTAACTGTAGCACCCACTTTTAAAAAGCAACATGGGGCCGGGCTCACACACACCTGTAATCCTAGCATTCTGGGAGGCCGAGGCGGGAGGATCGCTTGAGCTCAGGAGTTCGAGACCAGCCTGAGCAAGAGGGAGACCCCGTCTCTACTAAAAATAGAAGAAATTAGCTGAGTGTGGTGGCATGCACCTGTAGTCCCAGCTACTGGGGAGGCTGAGGCAGGAGGATCACTTGAGCCCGGGAGTTGGAGGTTGCAGTGAGCTATGATGACACCACTGTACTGTAGAGCCCAGGCAACAGACTGAGACTTTTTCTCAAAAAACCCCCCCAAAAAATAAATAAAAAGCTTTCTTGGAGGGTCCACTATGCAGCCAGGATTAAGACCCAGTGTTTTTTTCTATTCTTCAGATTGCTTTTTCCCCTCCACAAATGCATCTTGGCCCCCTTTCTGTATCTCCCTGCTTGCGATGGCTATGCTATAATTTATTTAACTGGTTCCTGTGCTGGGCATTTGGGCGGCTTCCAGTTCAGAGCTCTCATAGAAAATGCTGTAGTGGGCAGACTTGCACAGCCAGGTACTTTTCTAGAAGTCAAAGACCTGGGGCAAGGGAAGCCTGGCCGGGTCAAAACACTCAATCGTGAGCATTACTGTGGCCGAGTCTTAGCTGACTTTGTCTTCCTCGGGGACGGCCGGGTCATTTCTGTTCCCTGGGGGTCCGCACCTGTCTCAGTCCCTGACCTGATCAGTTCTGCCCCGCAGGGCTGTGAGGAGAGGCTCACCCCCTTCTCCGTCTTCCCGGGGCCCTGGAGCGCCCTGCGCGTGAAGGAGTACGGCTACACGCGGCTGCACATCCTGAACGGGACCCACGTCCACATCCAGCAGGTGTCCGATGACCAGGTCAGTGAGGTGCAGGCCCGAGTCACCTGCACCAGTGAGCCGCCAGGCCCAGTGTGTTCGGGAGCTGAGCGTTTAAGAACTTGGACTCTAGAGCTAGAAATCCGGGGTTCAAATCCTGCCTCCGCTACTTACCAGCTGGATAACCTCAAGCAACTTTTCTACCTTCTGTGAGCCTCAGTTTTCCCATCTGTGAAAAGGGGATGATAATAGTTTCTACCTCACAGGATTATATGGGGGTTGCATGACTTATTATATATATAAAGTGCTTAGAACAGTGTCTGGGACTGGGTAAATTCAACAATCCCAGAGGGGTGGATTTTCTTTTACAGGTGAGGGAACTGAGGCTCAGAGAGGGGAAGTCATTTTCCCAGAGTCACACAGCTGGAGGATGGCTGAGCTGGGATCTGATAGCCACCATTTATCAAGTGGCATGTGCACCAGGCACATGCTAGCAACTTGCCCAAGGTTGGATAGCCGATCAGAGGCAGAGACGGGATTTGAACCCAGGCCTTCAGAGTTCAGGCTTTCTGTTCTCACCACCTTCCCTGTTTTTGTGCCTCCCAGGATGGGAAGATTGTGGATGACGTCTGGGTGGTGAGACCCCTGCTCGGCCGGAGGATGTACCTCTAGAGCTGCGGGCAGCTGTCGTCAGGACCCCGGTGACCAGTCACTGCCCAGGCCTGGATGGGGAGTCGAGGCAGGGCCCCCGACTCTCCTGCCCTCCGGAGGCCCCATGTGGGGTGGATGCAGCTTTGGTGAAGCCTAGGAAGCTCTCCCTCCTGGAGAGGTGGGAGTCCCAGCTGGCTGTGGTGGGAGGGCAGCTGTGCCAGTGCAAAGTGACACAAGGCGGGTCCCGGGCAGCACAGCCCCATCCTCCTGCATGGCACTGACCAGGCGGGGTGCCCACGGGGCCTCAGGAATACAGAGGATTACAGCTGTGCCTCCGTGGACTCTGCACTTCTGCTGGGAGCTCCTGGGCCGCCGCCTCTCCTGCCCACCTGGCCACTGGCACCGCCAGCCTCAAGTCAGCAAGGTGGACACAACCAGCATGATGCCACTCACCAGCAGGTGGCGCCGGGGCTTTTTCTTCTGATCCTGAAACCTGGTTCCCTGTCCTCCAAGGAGTGCTACCCAGTGTCCCTTTGTGCCTCAGTTTCCCAGCCTGACACTGGCTTACCCAGGAAGACGGGAAGCGTTAACACTCCTGCCTCTGAGCTGGGGCAGCTGACAAGCCGTATGAGCTCCCAGACGTGCCAGTTTCTTTCTCTCTTTCCTTTCTTCCTTTTATTTATTTAATAATTATTTATTGAGTGTCTACCATGTGCCTGGCCCTGTTCTCAGTACCAGGGAGACAGCCCCGGACAAGACAGGGGCCTCTGTCCTTACGGAGCTGACATTCTGACCAGGGAGTCAGACAGTAAACAGGACAAATAGGTAGGTGAAATACACATCTGCTCAGGGCGACCTCACTGAGAGGATGACATTTGATCTAAGGAGGTGAGGAAGGAGCCAGTGGGCAGACGTCTGTGGGGAGAGCATTCCAGGCAGAGAAACAGCCAGTGCAAAGGCCCAGGGACAGAAACGGCCTGCCCTGTTGGGGTATCCACGAGGAGGCCAGTGTGGCTGGGACAGAGAGAGGGACAGGGGATGGAGGTCGAGGACAGGGAGGTGACGGGGACGGATCGTGTGGGGCCTTGTGGGCCACAGGGAGGACTCTGGGTGGAGCCAGGGCAGGCTCTGTGCAGGTGAAGGATGTGATCTGAGCCAGGGAGCCTGACGCGGAGGCTGGGGCTGCCTCTAGGGACGCCTGTGGCCCCAGCCCCGTCGGGTGAGCTGCGTTTATCCACTGCGCGGTGGTGTCGGCTGCTGCACACCCATGTCCTTGGGGCTTCTGGAACATGCTGAGCTGCTCTGTGTCGCTGTAGGGCCTGCACACGGGCTGTCTGCGCTCCCGAGTGCTGTCTCCCCAGCGCCTCCAGGCTGGCTCCTCCTCAACCTCGGGTCTCAGCCCCCACTGTCCCTTCCTCAGGGGCCTTCCCTGATGACCCGGCTAAAATAGCCTCAGTCGCTCTCTGTCCCAGCCCTGTTTCCTAATTTCTTTCCTTCCTTCCTTTGGGGAGTGAGGTTCAATTTTTTTTTTTTTTTTTTTTTTGAGACAGAGTCTTACTCTGTCACCCTGGCTAGAGTGCCGTGGCATCATCGTAGCTCACAGCAACCTCAAACTCCTGGGCTCAAGTGATCCTCCTGCCTCAGCCTCCGGAGTAGCTGGGACTATAGGCATTCACCACTGAGCCCATCTAATTTTTCTATTTTTAGTAGAGACGGGGTCTCGCTCTTGCTCAGGCTGGTGTCAAACTCCTGAGTTCAAGCGATCCTCCCGCCTTGGCCTCCCAGAGTGCTAGGATTATAGGTGTGGGCCATTTTGTCCACTCGTGAGTCTGTCACCTCTACCAAACCCTCCCAGGCCCCTTCTCCCGCTGGGTTGGGGGCCCTAGGCTCCCCTCATCCCAGCCCTGCCCATTCTGGGCTGTCGCTGTCTGGACGTGGGTCTCTCCGACTCCCCCACTGGACTCTTCAACCTCAGGAGGGTGGACCCAGGGCTACACCCCAGTTTTGCCCAGCACCAGATAGATGCTTAATAAATATCTGTCATCTTAGGCTGCCACATGCCAGGATCCAGCCAGGTAATGCCGGGGACGGTGATGAATCAGCTCCAGTCATGCCCTCTCGCAGGCAGGCGGGGAAACGGGGTTACCCAACACGGGTGACTAGCAATGAGGGAGGGACCAGCAATGCCACGGAGGGCTGGAACAAGACCGTGAACTCACAGGCTGGAGAGTCACTGTGTGTTGCACCCCAAGACTGAGCTGGTGCCCGATGTGGGCCCGGCACATTCCGTCCTGGGCTGGGTGAGGCTGCGGGGAGGTGGGGTTCACAGACGGCAAAGGCCTGGCACTGGAGCCAGGCAAACTGGGTTCAAATCTCAGCTCTCCCACTTCCTGTGTGACCATGGGCCAGTCACCAGCCCTCTCTGAACCTGTTTGTCTGCCTGTAACATAAAGATGGTGGTACTTTGTACGGTTGCCTTGGGATTAAATGCGATTGAAAGGCTTGATCTTGTCCTTGACTCCTCTTCTTCTCATGCCCCACGTCCAGTTAGCTAGGGAATTCCGTGTGCCTTTAAAATCTATCTAGAATCTCTCCACTGCTGCCAGCCCCAAGCCCCACCCTGGCCCTGCTGCACTCATTCCCCACAGGCTCCCTGCTCCCTCCCTGTCCCTGGAGACCTTTGCTGCTTCTTTGCAGAACATTTTTTTAAATAATAATATTTTTATTTTATTTTGGGTGAAAAATAAACACCCCCAGTGCGTGACAAAATAAGAACGTCAACCCCGGCCAAACCCGGCAGTAGACACACAAATGGTACGGGGGGTACTACATGGGGTCATTAGCTAGGGTTAGTCATTCCACAATGTATAGACACTTCAAAACATCATGCTGTACACGGTCAAAACATAAAAGAATCACGTAGAACTGGAAATTTCCCTCCTGTCCCATTGCTAACAGCTTCTAACTTTCAACATTTTGGTATGCCTCTTCATAACCCTCGATTTTTTAAAAATAAAAACACTATCATATGATACGGAAGGGGTTGTGACTTGTTTTTCTTTCCTGCTTAAATTAACATAAAGTCATGTACTGCAGTGTTTCCATTCTTAAGAACAAACTTTATTTTTTGTTTTCTCTTTCTGTTTTTTTCCCCCTCCAATGAAGATAGAACAAACTTCGTTTTTTGGAACAGTTTTAGATTTACAGAAAAATTGCAAAGAGTAGAGTTTCCATGAACCCCACACTTAACCTCCCCATCATTAAAATCTTAGCATGGTACATTTGTTACAATTAATAAACTAATATTGATATATTATTATTAACTAAATCCATACTATACTCTACTGCATTTTAATTTGTTTGTTTGTTTGTTTTGAGGCAGAGTTTTGCTCTGTCACCCTGGCTAGAATGCAGTGGTGTCATCGTAGCTCAGTGCAACTTTGAACTCCTGGGCTCCAGCGAACCTCCAGCCTCAGCCTCCGGAGTAGCTGGGACAACAGGCATGCGCCACCATGCCCGGCTACTTTTTTCTATTTCTTGGAGAGACAGGTCTCTAGGTCTTGCTCTTGCTCAGGCTGGTCTCAAACTCCTGGCCTCAAGCGATCCTCCTGCCTCAGCCTCCCAGACTGCTAGAATTACAGGTGTGAGCCACCACACCTGGCCTTTATTGTATTTTAAAAACATTTTAAATGCAACTCTATTGAAATATAATTTAATACAATTTACTGCACCCTTTTAAAGTGTACAATTTGATGAGTTTTGACAGATGAAACCACCAGCAGCACCACAATCAAGACACAGAACATTTCTGTCACCCCAAAAAGTTCCCACCTGTCTGTCCCTTTGCAGCCTCTGTCCCCAAGCCTCAGGCAACAGCTAATCTGATCTCTGTCACAATAGATTAGATTTCCCAGAATGCTGATAGGATCATGCCGTTTGTAGCCTTTTGAGACTGACTCCTCTCACCCAGCCTGATACATTTGCAATTTATCCCTGTCGTGGTGCTTGTCAAGAATTCATTCCTTCTTACTTCCCGAGTATTCCGTGGAATAGATGTATTGCAACGTGTTTATCCATTCACCAGCTGATGGACATTTTGGGTTGTTTCCAGTTTGGGGCGATTGTGAGAACAGCCGCTATGAACATTGCTGTACAAGTCGGTCATTGTGTGAATACGCTTCCATTTCCCGTGAGTAAATACCTAGGAGCGGGATCGCTGGGTCCCGTGTCTTCCGCATTCTTTTTGTGGCCGCTTGGCTGTGTTCCATAACATGGGATTCTTCTTTCTAGTGCCGCTCTCCACCTTATTTTATGTTCGATTATTTCCTTGTTCATATGCTTGTTATTTACCTCTCGAGCATTATCTTCTCTGAAAGAGAAGAGAAATGGTTAGGGGCCCAGACCCTGAAGCCAAGCTGCCAGTTTGGCTTTGGAGATGGTACTTAAGCTCTCCGTGCCTCGGTTTGCACAGCTGCAGAATGGGGATAACAAGAGTGCTTAGGATCGTTGTGGGGATTAAATGAGACAGTGCAGTACATGTAAAGTGCCCAGCACAGCGCCTGCTATATAGAATGCTCAACAAATGTTTGCAGTTATCTTTACTCAACATGCTTGGCACAGAGGTGGCAGCCAGTGGGTATATTTACTGAATGAATTTGAACAGTCTTTAAGAGCATCAGTTTTGTTTTTTTTTTTTGAGACAGAGTCTCACTCTGTTCACTCTGTTGCCTGGGCGAGAGTGAGTGCCGTGGCGTCAGCCTAGCTCACAGCAACCTCACACTCCTGGGCTCAAGCGATCCTTCTGCCTCAGCCTCCCAAGTAGCTGGGACTATAGGCATGTGCCACCATGCCCGGCTAATTTTTTTTTTCTCTCTATATTTAGTTGGCCAATTAATTTCTTTCTATTATTAGTAGAGACGGGGTCTCGCTCTTGCTCAGGCTGGTTCCGAACTCCTGACCTTGAGCAATCCGCCCGGCCTCGGCCTCCCAGAGTGCTAGGATTACAGGCGTGAGCCACCACGCCCGGCGACACCACCAGTTCTTTGAGGGCTGCATCCATGTTTGACTTATCTTTATGTCTTTACAAGGAAGATGCTCAAATATATGAGCAAATAAATGAATAACGAAACAAATCAATCCTCCTCTGTGCCTTGGCCCTTGGAATAAATTTACCCTGGAGCCATGTGAATGAAATCAAAACCTGGCAGACAACAGTATGGCCAGGGGCCAGGGTGGCTGCTTTGCCACAGCACCCTGTAGTTAGAAACCTGACTTTGCAGACTGATAGAGACTGGACTTCAGTGAAGGTGGCACATAGCCAAATGACTATGTCATGCTACTTCTTATGCTCACAGGCAGAGGAGTTCAAAGACAAAATCACTGCACCAAAATCCTCTAACCACCTGTGCTGTCCTCATGGTTTAATGAGTGACATGAAGCCATCCCAGGTTTCTAGCTTAGCTGGGCCACTTACTTCCTAGTTCTGTGCTCTTAGGAGATTCACTAAGCCCTTTTGGGTCTCAGTTTCTCCAAACTTCCTCTGCCAAACTCATGGGGCGTCATGAGGGTCTAATGGACCTGAAAGGGCAGTCACAGTCTGTGAAATGCT
>CAUYRT010004446.1:0-63104 GCA_963574885.1 Lepilemur ruficaudatus
GCCCAGCATTCATTCCCTCTGTAGTTGCAGCCCAGTGACTGGCCAAAGCAGGGTGCAAAGTCTTGGGCCCCTGCCTCAGTTCAGGACAGCCCCAAAAGGCTGTCCCCAGCTCCAGAACTCTCTGAAGGACCAGTTGAAGCCCTGGTTGAAACTGTATCACAGTTTACTTTCTTCTTCTGCCCAATCCCACTCCCTCCCTGCCTTACGGATGTTGTAGCCAACAGCACTTCTCAGGAAACCTGCAAGCAAATCTGCATTTCACAATCTGTCACCCAGGGAACCCAGCCGAAGATACCCATTGTGGGGTTCAATAATATTTGCGGAAGGCTGAATGAACCTTGGAAGGGGTAAGGTTGCCAACAAAATCAATTCAATTTAATATAAACATCCCTCGAGGGATAAGAATGAACAAAAGCCATGGATTTTTTTCCATAATTTTATAGGCAAAAATTCCCTAAGATATAGGAGAACCTTGAATGATTGATGCTGCCGTAACATTAATTATTTCTCTGAGAGACAGATTTTAAGTGATTGATCCAGGGCACAGTAAACAAAAAAGTCCCAAGGGACCAGTCACATACCCATCAGTCAACAAACTTCTAAAGTTCTTTAAGACTAAAGATGGTTTGCCACATGTAAAATCCAATAGACCTAAGACTTTTCAAAGGGACATTAAGTTCTCATAAATTTTCATCTGGCCAAATCAACCAAAAGGAGAGAGGACGGTCTTCACGTCAGTCTGTGTCTGCCGGGCCAGGTTCAAGTTACATTAGCGTCAGTGCATCAGGAACGTGGGAACTGAATCCACCCTTTGGATGTTAGGGACGTCATCCTGAAGACCATCACCCTGGCAGACGGAGAATCTGCCCAGACACCGCTGGGCTCTCATGCCCCATTACTCTTCAAGATTCCGTATCACAGCCCTTAGTGTCTTGGTTGACTTTCTCCCTGCCTGATTTGATTGTATTTTTTCACTTGTACATCAGAGAGAGATGCAATTTATGCTACTGGATCATTTCTGATTGGGACAGAGAATGAAGATGAACAAACAGAGAAATCCCCTTTGCTTTGCCTTTGCCCCCTGTAACAACTCTGTGGCCTCCAAACCAGGTCTCCTCTCTGTCACTGCCACCCTGGGCTGGATGGGCAGAGGGTCTGCCCGGAAAATGGCCAATTTGGAGTTATCAAAGATTTCAGGACGTTTATCCCATGACAGTCTACTAAGAAAACTTGTATGATAGTAAGTGCCTATGATTAAGTGCCAGGCAAGCTTTCTTCTCTGTTTTAGGCACTTTACATTATCTTGAGCCTTCATGAGAGTCAGATGTACAGATAAGTACTGTTATTCATGTTTTACAAGTGACCAAACAAATTCAGATTACCCAAGGCTGTACAATGATTAACACATTAACTGCCATGAGAGCTGTATTCAACTCAATCGAGTTTTAACGTCAGAGCCGCGTGAAGTATATATAAAATCTTACTTGCTGATGTTCTTATTGTTATAATAATATTGACAATTTAATTCTAAAAACGTGGATTAAATGAATAAAAGTCAATAAATTTCATTTTTCTATTTATGTCTACCTTTAAAGTACGCTGTAAGTTTTTATCCTATTTGCATAATAAAACACTGTGGCCCCAAGGAAAAGTTTCTGATTTTTTTTTTGTGTGTGTGTGGCAGTCAATGTGTTAGAATAGCAGACCTGGCATTTAAATCTAGGAATAGACCAACAGCCACCACCAGGACATTCTGTTCCTTTATTTTTTTATAAGTGATTTCAACCTAACAAAAACAAAGTAGAAAGCAGGAATCCAAAACCACCAGCTCTCCTGGAGAAAAATCAGTTAACTCCTTGTGACCTTGGTGATCACCCCTGTTATAGGAGCTCCCTCAGCTTAGAGAGGGTAAATAAAGTCAGAACACAAAAGAGCCGTTTATCCTCTAGAAAAGAACAGGCTGCATTAATACAAACACAAAAAACAACTCCACGAAGAAGGTCAACAAGGACAATTGTCTTCCTTAAACTTAGCCACAGGTAGAGAGGGAAAAATATTATTTCCTGAGAATTTTTCACTGAAATTTGGCCTTCTTGGGGGTATTCACTCCAGGTTCATATTACCTATCTAATTCAAAAAACTGCAAGTTGAAATTTTATTTTTAGGTGGTACTACATCAGTAGCCTCCTATCATCTGGCTAAAACAAACACAAATCCTTTATGGGGGCCGGGCCCGGTGGCTCAGACCTGTAATCCCAGCACTATGGGAGGCTGAGGCAGGAGGATCGCTTGAGCCCGTGAGTTTGAGGTTACCGTGAGCTATGATCACAGCACTACACTCCAGCCTGGGCAACAGAACCAGACCCTATCTCTTGAAAAAAAATTCTTTATAGAAGATGAAGCATCGAGGAGTCCTTTCCACACAAAGATGAATCAAATAAGAGTTTCCTGAAAAAGCGTGGAAGAGACACAGTGTCATGAACAAGAGCCAGCAGAAAGGAACAGGCTGTAGAATCAGACACACAAGGACTTCAGATACTGGATTTATCAGATGCAGGATACAAAGTGAGTGTCTTTAATATGCTTAGAGATGTAAAAGAGGTGTCTGTCGTATGAGCAAGGAGCAAGGAAATATAAAGTGGCAAGGCAGATTTAAAGATCAAATAGAACTTCTTTTAAAAAAAAGATAGTATAAGACTTGAAACCTAAAAGCTCATCGGTCAGCCTAAGCGGCAGATTAGACCCGGCTGAAAGGACTCACGAAGTGGAAGACGGATTTGAAGAAATTAGCCGGAATGCAGCACTAAGGGAAACACCGAGACGGGCGATATGGAAAGTGTGGACGACGGCAGTGGAATGAGTAACTTACACCTAATTGGAGTTCCAGAATGAAATGGAGAAAAGTCCGCATTTAGAGAACTGACCAAAACACCTTCCCCCCGATCCCCGACCTCTAACGCTGGGGACCAAAGTTCGACATGAGATTTGGAGGAGGCAAATATCCAAACGACATCCACATGTTTACCATGTTCCGTTATACTTCATGCAGATGTTAATTTTATTAATTAATAGAATACAGCATTGATAATTCCTCGCCATGGCTGTTAGTAATATGAATGACTGAACAAGGAGGAAGCAACACTTGTTTTTAAATCACGGCTCTATCCCAAACTGTTACCTTCATGAATTAATGATAACAGCCTGTACCTCACTGTCCCTAAATCGCAGATGACCGGGCTCACGGTAATAAAGCATACAACGCAAAGGTCGAGAATACGGCATTCGGAGCCTGAAATAAACGGGCTCTGATTCCACCAGGCATTAGCTGGGTGGTGGTGGGCAGGTTATTTGAGCTTTCTATTCTGTTTCTAATGATGCAAACTGAGAGTAAGGATATCAACTTTCGAGGGCTGTTGAGAGGATGGTGTGGAAGGACACGTGTGTAGCAAGCCTTTTGCACGGCGTTCGACACACACTCGGCACTTACTCGGTGGCTGCTCTCACTGCGACCACAGTTACTGCCGCCTGTTATCACAGGGCATTTCGACGATCAAATGAAAGTCAGTGTGCTTCACACATAGCAATGACGAGCCCTAATCTCCTTCCCGACAGTCTTCTGGTAGACTTAGAGGTGATGAGACAGAAGCAAAACCTATACCGTGCCCAGGGATCGTCCGTCTTAGCCAGAAAATGGCACATGGAACATCTCTTGTAGGAACAGAGTGAGAGGCCTGACTTGGGCGAGGTTGGACAAATAGGTTATGTCTGCCTGGGAGAGTCTCTTATCACCCTTTCGGAGCGCCTCCAGTTTTCTGTTGCCCCCTTCCCCGGATTCTGGGGTCTCTCGAATCTAGCCTTTCCCCCCCGACATTCTACTGTGCACCTCTTGCAAGGTACGGGGGGCCTCTTCCATTTGCTGGGCACTGCTCTGCTCTGCTTGGGTGGGAAGTGACTCAAAGCTTGGAAGATTTTTTCTTTTTCTTTGCTTCATTCTTTTAAGGTTCTGCTTTTGAGGTCACAGCTGCCTAATTTGAACCAATCAATAATACTGAAGTTTTGAGGATGCCTTAGTTTCCAATCTTTGGCATGAAATGCATGTATTATCTTAACAGAAGCTTTGAGCATCACTGCTAATAGGTTATAAAGCCATACACATGGACCCATGCACGCCTGAGTTGCATTTTGGGTCTGCTTTATCCTAGCTGCATCACCTTGGGCAAGGCAAGGAACCTCTCTGAGACCATTCTTTACATGTAAAATGGGAATTATACTGGCCGCTTGGCAGTTATGTTAAAACTATTAATGTAAAGTGAGATTTGGTTCATAAATAGCTAATAACACTAAAAATACTTAAAATGGAAGTTTTTAAGAATACTGGGACTGTCAGGGTATTGGAGGACATTTGATGGGACACTTGAAGGACTTTCAGCTGCCGTTAGTCACTCTACATAGGCACCTGCTTTGTCAGTGGATGGTGTCCCTCCCACCAGCTCAGTCTTTTCATAAGCAGCATTCACGGGGAAAAGCCTACCCAACTCATCTTCGGATGCAATTTGGAGGTAAAGCAAGATCTAAAACACAAATATGTAATCTCCTCACTCAAATCCAGATTTTATACCCGGGGTAATGCTTGCCCTCTTGCTCTTGAAACACTCCTAACATCTGGACATCCTGCCGCAAGAACAAAAACACAGCCTGAGAAGGACCAAGGGCTTCCAGCTTTTTCCCTCTTCGACCGGCGAAGGCTTGGAGAGGCAGTCAGCACAGCCTCTGGTCCTCCTTAAAGTTTGGGGCTCTTCAGCCACGGAATCCAAATCACTCTTCTGGATGCCCGCCCGGAGCAAAGCTCTGGCTTCGAATTCTCTGGACGACAGCCACGATAAAGACATTTGCTACTGCCAGCGCGGAGAGAGAAACATGGAAAATACAAGAACACAATCGGCGTTTCTAGGATACCTCGGCCGGGGGAATCTTCGTCACCAGCCTCCCGGGAACGAGAAAGCATGCCCTCCCCTCCTCCCCTGGCTAATTATCACCGGTATTGCAGAATTGAAAAGAGTCTCAAGCAGTGGAAGGAGAACGGTGTAGAGAGAATCATGGTTCATGAATTTAAGAACAGCGTCTTAATTTGCATCTTATATCCTGTGGGGCTCATGGGTTTCCATGTGCTTACAGGGACCTTCTACAGAAACCAAGTGAGCCTGTTCCACGTTATGTATGCTTTAAAAAAAAAAAAACTTCCTGGATTTTGGGTGCAGAGATTCAGTTTATTCATACTCATATTTCAATCCGTGGCATATGCTCATGTTTGATCCCATAAGGTCACTTCCTTGTTTTATTTTAGCTGTTCCCTTCATCTCTCCTTTCCTGTTGCCATTCCTTACCATTTAGTTTGTGTTCCCTCCTGGCTGTTAACATGTCTCTCAGTATGTGCGCATCCGTGAAAACTATGCAGTAGTATTCTGTGTACGTGCTTTTAGTTTACGTAATAGTGTGTGATGGTATTTCCTGTCTCTTTACTCCGTGCTGTGTTCTGATGTGTACTCACTGGTTGTTGCACCTGTCAGCTGAATACTATTCCGTCTGCCGGTGGACAGCTGTTCGCTGCTGCAGACAGTGCTGCTGTGTTCATTTTTCTACGTGATCTCTGACGGGCCTGTGTGAGAATTTCTCAGGCACATTCCCAGGGAAGAGACTGCTATGTTGTAGGGTACACAGATACTAATTACTCAAAGCTGCCAGATCACTCTTCAGAAAGACCGTGCCAATTGCCACTCCTACCAGCTATGCATGTGGGTTCTTTCCCCCAACTTGTTGAAAACTTAGAGTCTTCTAACTTTTTAATTTCTGCCAGTTGAGTGAATATTACATGATATATTATTGTTGCTTTAATTTTTATGTCTCTTATCACTGGCGCGGTTAAGAATATCTTTACCTAACTTTCATCATCGAGGTTTGCCCTTTTGTGCATTTCCTGTTAATATCCTTTACCCATTTTCCTATTTCCCCCAATGATTAGTAGGAGCTCCTTTTATAATCTAAGTGTTAATCTTGTTGACCTTAAACTTTGCAAACATTTTCTCCTAGTATAGTACACGTCTGTTCATTGTGCCTATGTTGAATAAAAATCTTTAATGCTTGTGTAGTCAGATCCAACAATTTTCTGCCTGATAGTTTGTGCTTGTAGTGTCTTGTTTAAAAAATCTCTTTCTACCCTAAGGTCCTATTTTTCTCTTTCTGGCTTTAAAGTTTTCCCTTCTGCATTTAGGTCTTTAAGCCATCAGGAGTTCAATGTCTGTATGGCATGAAGTAGAAATCTAAATTTTTATTTCTCAATATTGTAAGGCTGTTTTCCCAAAACCATGTATTAGACAGTTTATCTACTTCCCAACTTTGTCATATACCAAGTTTCTTTACACACATGTTTTATTCCTGGGTATTTTTTATCTGTTCCATGTTTCATTTCTCTGCTGCTGTGCTGGTATATACTATTCTCTGTTTGATAGGGAGTTTCCCCCTTTGCTCTGTGTGTGCATGCATGTGTGTGTGTCTGTGTGTGTAAAATTGACTCAACTGTTTGTTAATCTTCCACATACATTTTGGAATCAGTTTGTCAAGTTTCTCAACTATCTCTGCTGGAGTTTATATTGGAACACATTAAACACATAGATCAGTTCAGGGAAGAATTGACAAATTTATAATATCAAGTAATTCCATTCATTATCATATCTTTTTCTGTGTCTTTTAACAGGCTTTGAAACGTTTATGCATAAAATTTTGTGCGTTCCCTGTTATTTCTCTTCCTAGAAACTTTAGAGATTCTTAATGTTATGAATATCATTTTTATTACCCTTTCTTGTCAGTTACTGATGGTGTAAATTGAATTTGTATCTGGCAGCCTTGCTGAATATTTTTACTAGTTTTGGTAGTTCATCGTTCCTGGGGCTTCAGTGCTTACGTGACTCCTTTTATGAGATGGCGAAGCCAGATGCATACCTGCTCTTCATAGTTTCATGACTAAATTTCTTTAAATGTGTCTCATGCTGACACCGTAACAGAGATGCCGACTATCGTTCCCCAGCACTGACTGTGCCAGGTACTGTCCTAAGCGTTTCATGTGCATTGTCTAACTCGACCCTCACGGTAGCTCCATTTGATTTTATTATCATCCCCACTTAACAAAAACAGGAGGCTGAGAAAGCGAGTTGTCTCAGGTCACCCGCGTGGTAATAGACTGAGATGAGACCAGGTATGTTTGACTAGGAAGCCAGGCCAGGCCCTCTGCACTGGTGCTGCTTCAAGTGTGGGTCTCAGACCTGTTCACCGTGAGCCAGGTAAAGTCTGTATTATTCACTTACGCACACACTTTTAATGAAAAAAAGTGAAAAACGTGACAGTTTCAATGAAAAATGCGACTTTTTTGCATTTTTACCCATGCTATGTTTTTTCTGATTATATTTCTCTAATGCTAATTTAATATCTCCAACAGAAACACATAATAAATGTATTTATGTTAATTTAAATAATAGAAAATATAAGACGGTCTCCAGTAATAAGTGCAAAATTGGAAGTTGGTATCTTGCATGTCTGTTTTTTATTTATTTTTATGACAACTATTTTTGTTGTGTTTTATGAAACTATCAGTTGGTAACATTTTGAAAATTTAGGAAAAGGTTTTTTTAACTGGTGATAATTGGTGATGCACCAATCTAAACTTTCTCTCTAAGGATATCTCTTGCCGGCTTAAGTGCCTGAGGATGTAAACAAAGTGGTACAAAATCCCCCATCCAGCCCTCTCTGCTTGCTTAGGCCTCCATCTCCCACAGGTCTAAAAGGCAAGAGTCTACTGTTGACCTTGGAAAGACCAAGCAATACCTGAGCTCTCAGCTGGGAGAGAGTCTCTACCAATCTTTAGATTCAACTCTCCTCTGTTGGGAAAAAGAAAATATTGAGCTTGAGCATGACAGTATCTGGAGGTTAATTATGAGGCTGTTGACAATGCTAATGAATCTGATTTAGAATACTAAAGTTCGGTATTTGAACATGAATTGAAGTATCTGAGCCATCAACACAACTGCTGAGTTTGTATAGTAATGTTGAGATACATCATCAAACCTGGGAAGCAATATATCTCTAAGGAACTATACAGTCCATAGTTTGGTCTATAGACCAAAAAAAATTTCAGATAAAATCCCATATCTCAGTAAGAGTTGTATAGAATAGTCTTCTGACAGATCATTTAATGTTGTGATAGAACAATCTAATGAATTTATGATCTATTAATAGTTGCATTTAAAAAAATAATTATCTGGCTGTGTTTTCCAGTGTGCAATGTTACCACATTTCAAACATAATGATTAGTAGAGCTAGCAGAAGTAAATATAGCTTTTACATTTGGATTTTCACTTTCTTGTACATCACTTGCACAAAGATTTTTATAGCAGCCCTATTTAGCTCATGGAAAAAAGTGGGAAAAAGTCCAAATATTTAACAATAGGAGAATTTTTAGCAAGCCAGCTTTATAAATATAATGAAATACTGCGTAGCCTTTTAAAGGCAGCAAGCAGAATATATAAATCCATAACAGTGGCTCTACAAAAGACTGTCGAGTATAAATCACAAAATAGAAAAATAGAATATGTATACAAATTCCAACTACATAAAAATAAGTTCATGTGTTCGGAGAAAGAATTAGAATGTAGCCAGGTGGAATGTATTGTGTGCTTCTTTTCTATAAAAGTATAATAAAAAAATATTAAAAAGTACACTTTTAGGTTGCAATTTTAAGAAAATCACACAAATGTATAGAGAGTTTACGTGGATTTAGGAACTTCGATAACTCTCAGATAGTGGTAACAGGTAGCACAGGAAAATAAAAGGAAGTGAGTATTTTAAAGAGCCATCTGGCACAGGGCTCAGCAAACCACGACATGGGCAAACCCTGCCTGCTGCCCACTTTTGTACATAAAGGTTTTTTGGGACACAGGCACACCCATTTATTTACATGCTGTCTGTGCTTTCAAGCTACAAGGGCAAAGTTATAAGTGCTTGCAACAGAGATCGTTTGGCCTGCAAAACCTAAAATATATCGCTATGTGGCCCTTTACAGAGTAAGTGCCAACTCCTCATCTAAATTATTGCTGGCAGAGATATGGATTACAGTGCATTCTGATTTACAGGGTTTCCATTTCAATAACAGTTATGAAGGAAAGACCCAAATGTACTTCAAATTATTTAGGTCTAAGTCTGCAGATAAGTACCACTGACTGATTACAGGCTCAAGAGGTTCGGGGAAACAACCATGTCACTATTTTTAGAGTTAAGAAATCTCAGAGCATAGGCTTTTATTTCTAAGAAAATTAGTCACCCATAGGGGTGCCACAGCTACACGACCCGAATGTGGAGTAGAAGGGAGTGACTGTAACCTAAATGACAGCCTGGGTCATCTGTGTCCTGCAAGGCTCCCCGAGGAGCTTTCTCTTTTGCAAGGGTATCATGCAGGAAGCTGTTTGTCCCTTCCTAGGAGCATATGGTGCTTTTAAGGCAGCATCAAATTAAAAAAAGAAAACTTGGTCTATGAGTTTCCTGAAGGTGTCAGAGCAAGAATGGGTCTTAAGGGAAACTAAGAAGCAATAGGCAGGGAGAAGTGCAAATTCCTTCTAGAGACCACTGAACGCCTCTGCCCGTACGCACAGGGTTTCTGCTTCTGCAGCACCCCCACCTGCCCCCCGCCTGTCCCCCGGGGAGACTATTTTCTGTCTTGGGCTGCACGCAAGTAGCTTGTTCCAAAATGGATTTACATTTTGTATCGTGGACTAGGCCATTAGAAACCTCATACTTGACTTTGTCCTACAATCTTGAAAAAATGTGTCAGCCTGCTTCTGGAACAATTAACTCTGTTCTGAGGTTGCCTCTGTGGATACCATTTTAACCTTTTGCGAAAGGAATAAGATGTATCAGTTCAGTACCTAGAGAGGAAAATTAGTAGTTTTTAGCAGTTTCTGGAGTAAGGTGAAAAATACTTGTGAACTCTTTTTCTCTGACCATGCTTCCAGGTGATCACAGGTAAAATCGTGCTCCAGATCCGACAGAGTTCTAGCGTACGCACTGTACACTACACACTTATTATGCACCAGGATAGCAGAGTGCAGAATGCTTCCTACACAGGCACAGGTGCTCACACACACTGGGGTTGACAATGGCCCCAGAGCATGTGGCACTAAAGATGGGAAGAAGAGACCTCTGGAGTGTGGTCGGCGGTCCCGCTAAGTCAGGGAAGATTGTCTCGGCATCCCTTTCTGCCCTTTCTGTGCTGTGCTTTTCTTCCTATCCTTCTCCGTCAATTTCCTCCCCCAGACATCCCAGCCCAGCAGCTAGAACGAGCATCTAAATGCTCCTGGGACTGAAGACTGTTTTCTGACTGTGTCTGCTAAAGTACCGGTGACTCAGGTATGATCCCTCTCAAGGATATTTACATTAAAAAGAGAGAGAGGGAAAAAAAAAAAAGAGCAAGGAGAGAGGGCAACGCTTTACTGAAATGAATGTATGTCTAACAGTTGCATTTTAAACACCAGGATGTCTGTTGGGAAGATTTTGTTTTTTAGATGACGGTGAGGAGAGAGGGCTATTAAACGTCCCTCAGGTCACACTGTCCTAGTACTCTTCACTCCATTTCTCCACTCCCTGACTGTACCCACGTGCCCCAGCTGCTAAGAGCACTTACTCAGGTGCCCAAAGGGAGACTGCAGTGCGTGGCCGGCCCAGCTTCCCCACCCCGGGGCATGCAGCCTCCAAACCCCACAAACGTCTAGAATAGCAAATGCACATCAAGGCAGCTCAGCCAGCTGGTGGTAAGGTCAGGGCTCTGCTTGCTTTGTCCGCCCACACTCTCTCTGTGCAGGGAGACAGAGAGGGTCTGGGAGAACTACCGGCAGAATGCACAGAAGAGGGCAGCACCCAGGGCCCATCTCTGAGCAGACGAAGCTCAACAGAGGAACTAGTGTGAGGGGCTGGGGCCAGCGCCAGCGTGCCGGGGAGAGACGGCGGCGGTAGGAGCCAGTCTGCACCAGACCCTGCAGCGAAACTCATCTGAGGCTCTCCCCCTTCTCATGCTTTTCTGTGCTCCCAGCCGACAGTTCCTTGCCACTGCCACCCGCTCCTGTCCTCCCCTGGGCCGGGCCTTTCTCATCCTCTGCCTTCCAAAGACACCTGTTCTGCATAACCTTTATCCACTTTCTCTCTCTTCCTCAGATCCTGCTTCTCTCTTTCTCTGAGAAAAAAAAAAATCTGTGCTAAGGCTCTCATGAATAATAACAAATTACTTAGTTGACATTTTTATATAAAACATGTGCATTTTAAAAGGAGAGAAGGAACAGGGGGACTTTCAGAGGAAGCGCCCCCCCCCATGATGCGCACCTGACGTCAGCCCGTCTTGCCCCTGAGTACACAGATGTGCAGGGTGGTTTGGAATTGGGGTGGGGCCATACCCAAAGAGAAAGAATCAGTGGATGGTTGAGTTTTACTAAAAAAGTCTCCGACCCAAGTTTGAGGGAATAAACTTTGTCATTTGCTGTTACTTAACAGAGATGGATTGCTAGACAAACCCTGTAAAGACTGTTTCTTTTTTCCTACTTACCGTTATTCTCTTGACGGCAGCTACCATAATTGCAGGAGTTTTCCCATGAAGAAGAGAACCTAGCAATTAAGAAAACATCGGGTGAACATGTGATTTTCTGTTACAACGGTGGGAGGAGCTTTCACACGGGTTAAAACTGACGTTAAAGTTACCCAGGAACCTCCTTCCTCCATAGTCTCCACGCTCATGTCCATTGAGAGGAATATCGTAAGCTCTTTTTAGATTTGTTTGTGTAGGTTAGGAGTGGACCAAATAGTTACTTTAAGAAGAAGAAAAAGCTGTACAATAATTTATTGAGCTTGCTTTATAATAATTACCATCAGGGTTATATAAATATGTATAAATATATTAATAAACACACAACACCCCCAAAAGTCATAGAGCCAGTACGTGACCGGGAAGGGCCTTCTGTCTGCACCTGCTGGTCCGTCCCACTAAATTCCATTGTGAGGAACGGTGTGAGGCTCATAGACCCTCAGCCTCTGAGCTGGGCCACGCCGGGCCCTCCTGGTTGTCAGCACAGTCGGGTAGCTGGATCCTCACAGTGCGGGGTGAAGCAAGGGGCGATCAGCAAGTTGGACAGCGGTGTTTCTAACATGTTTGGAAAATATCATTAAAATAAAATAAACCTTTGCTGATTTTTCCACATGACATGATTATCATTCTGCCCTCTTCTCCCTATTTCAACCTGTAGAATTGTGTCCCATCACTGTAAAATCAAGGCAATATTGACCTCCGTTCTACGCCTGGTGCCCTGAAGCTTGCACATTAATAGAGCACACAGAGGAGTTATTGTTGCCAGTTTATTTTTCAGTCCCAAAGACAGTGACAGGACCAGGATGTCGTCCTCTTAGAGAGGAGGAAAAAGCTTACTAAATGACAAAAATATTTGGAGTACGTCCTAAACACTTCCAGGAGTCAAAGTACCTGCGAAAGGCCGTCGGGCTTGCTTCCTCCGAAAGTCGTGTGTCAGCCGGGGAATCCGGCACCTGTCTGTGGAGGTCACCGAGTTCTGTCCTGCGGCTTCTCCGTCGAAAGCAGGCCTGCGATTCCTCATTGGCACAGTTCTCTTTCTAAAGCGTTTCCTTTGACATGGCTGTCCCACTACCTACAACTTGTTCCGGCTTCATAGCTTCTATTCTCTGTCATTTTTTTTGCAGAGTGGCAAAGGAAATCTTAATTGCTCTGAATTTACAGTCAGTCCTTAGACGGCTAGATTAATCCATGTATCAATTCAGCAATTCATTCAGTAAATATTGATTAAAACCACACTTGCGTAATACGCTGGGTGCATAAGGGTATATACACTGTGATACGGATGCAAAAACTGAAAAAACCACTTTGGGAATAGATAGTAGCGGTAACCACGCCATATTGTTAATGTAATTAACGCCACTGAATTGTATATTTGAAAAGGAAAAGCTTATGTTGCATATATTTTACTGTGCCAAAAAAAAACCCCAAAAACCGAATGAGACCATCCTGGTGTTCACAGTGCCACGGTCTACCAGGAAAGATTGACAATAAAGACACCCAGGCAATAAAGTGCTGGTGAGAAGACAGAAGTCGGTAAAGGGCACAGGAAGTGCAAAGGAGGAAGCTGCGAACAAAATTTAACTTTCTATTTGTTTCGTTTTTTTACTCGGTGGTGCTGGTTAGGAGGGTCTCTAGAGGTGAAGCTTCAAAGATGAGCGATTCGTCTCTCCCCGAATGCAGTGATACGGGCGAGAACATCTGAATGACTGCAGAGACCTGGCGTAGTTCAGTCCTAAATCCAGTACTTCTTTCTATCATCATTGATTTGTCCTATCCAGGACAGAGATGCAGGGGAGACCCAAAGAGCCATCTAGGGTGCAAAATTTGAGGAGCATCCCTTCTCGGGGACAGGCTGAATACACTTGCATGGTCACTTGCGTGACCTTGAAAGTGAGGACCTCCTTAACGGCACTTAGCGCCCTCTGTGTAGTTGCCTGTCCTTGCCTGCCGCCCTGTAGAGACTATAAATTGTGTCTTGCAAACATTTGTATCTTCCGGGGCTAGAACAAAATATGGCACATAGAAAACACTCAAGAAATGGTAGTATGCTTTGATAAAAATTTTTGAATAAGTGAATGAATGGCTGCAATCCACCACATTCCCTAGGGACCAAGCTCTTCAGACTGTCTTCTCCTTGGCTCCCATCTCTGTCCCGTCAAGGTGAGGTTTGTTTGGGATTCGTGGTCCCAGAAGGCTTCCCAATAGATGCCATCTCAGTGTCTCTGGAATCCTTTCCATCCTTGCTTTTTTCAGTTTTTTCTTTCTCTCCTTGTGATTGATTTTGAATAGCGACTGTGTCTTCAAGTCTACCAAACAATCCACTGTTGATCCCATCCAGTTAAATTTTCATTTCGGATATCACATTTTTCGCCTCTAGAAGTTCCATTCGGTTCTTGTTTAATAGCTTCTAGTTAGCTCCTTACTGCGTTTGCATTTACATCCTTGAGCATATGGAACGTTTTTACAGAATCTGCTGCAATGTCCTTATTCATTAATGTCATCATCTCTGTCATTTCTGGATCTCTTTTGACTAATTGACGTTTCTGCTCATCATGGAGAGCAGAAATAATTTCCTTATTTCTTATGGCTGGAAGTGGAAGTCAACCTTATTCTGTTAACGTAAATCAGACTTTCTCCTGATGACAGAATCTCTCCCTCACCTCCTCCAAGGGGATCCTTTTCACAGTCCCTTTCTCTCCCAGGACTAGGAGAGGGCTTTAGAACTGACTTTGCCGCACCGTTGTTTCTGGGTCATTGTTCAAGTAACGGTATGCGAGCTGAACAGGCAGAAGCACAGAGGACTTACAATGTGGTAAAGGGCAAAGACACAAATCAAACCATCAATCATTTAGGTACACTGAAATCGTATCTGTGATAAGTTCCACAAAGGAGAGGTTCCCTGTGCTATAAGCACTTATTGGAGAGCTTGGACCTAATCGTGGGAGCCAGGGAGGACTTCCAAAAGAAGTGGCATTTTGGGTGAAATTTAAATGCTTTAGTTTGGAATAGAAAGTTCTTATTATTTTGATCCCAATCTCCATTGTAGCTTTATCTTCCATCAGTCCATCCCAGCCCACCAAGGACAACCACACACCTGTCACTCAAGTCTCACGGAGACCTCTGTGCTTCACGTGCACACCTCACAGGCCTGTGTGTGACGTGCCCTGTGCTGCCACTTCCTCCCACCCTGCTCTGCCACCTGCTCGGGGAAGCTCTCTCCTCCTCATCCTTTAAAAACCGGCATAGTCATCACATTGTCCAGGAAACATTTCCCAGTCCCTCAGCGTGACTGTGACGTTCTCCGTGGTTCCTCAGCAATATTCTTTCTCAATATTCCCATCTTCAGCAACTGTACCATGACACTCAAGGTGATGTATCACAAACTTCGACTGATTTTAGGTGTCTTGAGAGACAGGGTCACGTTTGTTTGTCTTTACAGTCTCCGTGCCTACCGGGGACATGGCGTGTGGCACATGATAGAATAACATTTACCTGCATAAATAAAATGAGAGAATGAATGAAGTCATACGTATGTGACCTCACATGTGTCTTTATAAAGTTGACCTAAAATTTAACACTAAATTAGTTACACATTGAGTATGATGAATAAAAACCTTTAAGGAAGCAAGTTTCAGGCACCCTGTAAGCTTTCAACTGAGAAGTGATTGTGTACTATTAGATTCAACTTAGTCAGTAGGACGGTCAAGAATAGACAAGCTATCCATTTTCCAGTCTAATTGTTTCGGTCACCTTTTCTGATAGCTGTTTGATGGTTCCATTTCTGCGCAACGCACCAGCCAGCAATTAATATGAGGATTTAGTGCAGTAGAGTCAAGGTTCAAACACCGTATTCATGCTTCCATGGGCTTCCAAGGCACAGCCTAATGGGATCCCAGATGCTGCAGTCCATCCACAAAACGATGTTTATCTCAAGTAAAAAAGAAAGATAATCTATGTGCCATTTAGGTTTTAGCTAGAAAGAATTGGGAATAAACAGATAAGATTTTCCGGTTTAGGTCGTCAAACTAAATGTAAATAAATCACTAAATCTGGACGGCATTCACTTGAGAATTTTGAAAGGATTCAAGGGTGACACTGCAAACCTATGGCTTATTCTCCAAAACTTATCACCAATGGCTACCAGGGCAGGAGACAGTCAACATAGCTCCATAGGACATTCCCCAACAACAGACTGAAGGGTTGTCTCACTTTCACATGGAGCAAGGCCGTGGAATATCTGATAAACGAGGAAGACTTTAAATACTTCAGCAAGCAAAACCTCATGAGAAAAAAGTAGTCAGTTTTCTGCCAGGGAAAACCTCGGCTAGCTAATTTACTTGAACTTTTTTTGGATGATAAATTCAAAGACAGAAAAAGAAATAATCAAAGGGTATATTATAATTAAACTTTCCCATAAAAGCACTTTTAATAGTTTTAAATTTTAAATTCTAAGCTGGGCATGGTGGCATGCGCCTGTAGTCCCAGCTGCTTGGCTGGCTGAAGTGGGAGGATCACTTGAGGCCAGAAGTCCCAGGCTGAAGTAAGCTAGGATGGTGCCACTGCACTCCAGGCTGGGTGACAGAGCAAGATTCTGTCTCAAAAAAAAAAAAAATTAAATTCTAAATGATTTATATATTAAATTAATTATAAAGCATTTAATTTAATGAATATGATTTATTAAATTATTATTTAATTATTCCACATGAAAATAACTGGCATCACTGGAGGAGCTTAGGGAAAGTGGGCAATTATAGAAGCCATGTCTGAGGGTTGCACTGCGCTGCTTGGGTCCAGTGACGGAGACAGACCCCCACCTGGATGTTGCAGGGCACCTATAACTCCACACCTCCTGAGCCCACTGCTGGCCTCTCCAAACCTGTTCTTCCTTCTCCTTGTACTTTTTGTTAATAGCACCACTGTCTCGTCCGCCAACATAGAAAAAAAAAATCACCCCAAATCCTTATTTTGTCCCCCATGAGAAATATCTTACTAAAACATAAGTCTGATCAGATTTCTTCCCTGACTGAACTTTTTCAGTAGTTATTCATAGTTGACAGAACAAAGCACAAATGTCTCAGTGTGGCAAAGAAAGGTCTTCGACGTGTAGGCTTTCTCCTGCCAGGCTTCCTCCGCATTGAAGTAGTTGTTTTTTGATAAACTTGCCGTGTTCTTTTTTCCTGCCAAAATTTCACGCATGCAGCTCCCTCTGCCCGGAATGTCCTCCACCGCTTTCTTCTACTGACACATTTCTGGTCATCTTTCAAAATCTGGTTCAGCAGTTAACTCTTCCACCATGCCTCCTCTGCCTCGACTTTGGCTCTGACGATCAGGTTAAGCCGATACGTAGCTTTCACCCTCCAGCCACGGGGACTGTCGAGGGGGTGGGTTTGTAACCCAAGCTGGTCCAATCAGACCGATCTTCAGAGTGAACGTGGGGGGCCCAGTGCAAACACACTCTCTTTTTCCTGCCACAAGCGGTCCCTTTAGCCCCGAGACTTGTGGCAGCCATCTCGGAACCAGCCTCACGGGGAAGTTGATATCAAAACCCGGTCCTTGGACTACATTGTTGAGGTATTAAATTAAACTTTACTTGAAGCCAGCCCTTCTTCTGGAATTTTCCATTTCATGATTCAATGCATTTCCTTTATTTTTAAGCCACTTTGAAAATTGGAATTTTTGTTGTCGTTGTTCACGTGCAAACCAAAACCTCATCAGCGATCTAGACCATTGAAATCTTCCAGTGATTTCGTCTCATTTTATAAATAAGAAAATGAGGACAAGGAAGGGAACTTACCTGGCCGAGGTCAAACAGTGTGTAGTTACGGGTCTGCCGTTGGAAGACAGGTTTCCCGTCTCCCGTCTCCGCATCTGTTCATTTCTCATAAATGTCTCTGCCCACGCGGGTACAGAGGGTGATGTCATTTTCCAGCTAGGCAGTCTTTCAGTTACAAACCAGTGAAACATCTACTGCTCCCTGGGGTTCTTGGGAATCCCTAGATACGTAGCATTAAGGAATTCTTGGGTCTAAGGAATGAAACCATTCTCAGCCGTCCTGCTCTCGGCCAGCCTCTCCTGAAGCCTGTGTGGCATTTGCATTATCGAGTGTCCCCCTGGCCGGACTAGACGCAAGGCGCGTGGCGAGTTCCCTAGAGTATTTCCATAGCAACCGGGAGGCATGAAGAACACTCTGCCGAAACATGGGGTTTGGAAGGAGGCACAGAGCTCCAAATCTGATTCTCTCCACCAAATGCACATTTTCCTTCCTTGCCTACACCTCTGCGTGTGTGTGTGTGTGTGTGTGTGTGTAAGTGCTATGTGCACAAGAATACAATTCAGGAAGCTCTGTGACTAATCCGATTTTACTTATCTTGTCCTTTTGCTTTATTCTTTTTCATTGAGAGGACTCTCTGCACCTCTCACCCACATTATCTCTATTTCTCTTTCTTTCCCTCCCTTCCTTTCTCCCTCCCTCCCTGTCTGTGCACCTGCTCCCCTGTGGAAGTAATGTCTTCAAGTCCTGCCCTCGTGAGACATGTCACCGTTGTGTAAACGGAGAACATTCTCTATTTCAGTTAAGCATGTGCCGTGTATGGTGGTTACTATGGAAATACTCAAAGAAAATACCTGAAAAGGCATACCAGAATGAAAAATAATCTTTTCTCCAAGCAAGGAGCATGGAAATGAAACGAGTTACTTTATGAGGCAGGGCATTACCTGTCACTGGACGTGTACAACATAAAACTTTCACTATGTAACATGTTACAGCCGTGCCCTCAAACGCCGGCACACTGGCACCCTACTCCCCAAGTCCCTTTCGCAACAAGGCACTCGCCTCAGGTTTTTCTTCCCCTGTCTTATTCTCAGAAAAATAATAACAGTTCCCATTTCCCCAAGGCACTGAAATATAAGCTA
This sequence comes from Lepilemur ruficaudatus, assembly GCA_963574885.1. NCBI lineage: Eukaryota > Metazoa > Chordata > Mammalia > Primates > Lepilemuridae > Lepilemur > Lepilemur ruficaudatus. The sequence goes on from CAUYRT010004446.1 coordinate 18,584, forward strand.
CTTTTTCATTAATTCATATATATTCCACAGTACTTGTTGAGCACCTGCCATGGCACCATTGTGCTCAGCCCTGGGGACACAAACAGGGAGGCTAAATATCAAATTCCCGATAAACACCTGCCCTGTGGAGGGAGAAGGAAAGGAAAGGGATCTGTGTTGTTAACAAAGTAACGTTAAACTTGAAAAAAATAGTTATGAAGCAAATGTGAAGTATGTTAACGCTTTTAAAATTTTGGTTGTTGACTACATGGGTACTTGTCATGTTATTCTTGGTTCTCTTTTGTACTTTTCAGTTAAAAACAGTTTGTAAAAATAAAGAAAAGGGATTTTGAGACATTCCTGTAAGGCGAAGACTGAAACGTGTTCAAAGAATTTAGGAATGTGGGGTCCTTGGAGGAAGCGGAGGAGTTAAGTGGAGGGCGGGATGTGGGCTGAGTCAGTGGTCCCCAACCATTTTGGCACAAGGGACCAGTTTCACGGAAGACAATTTTCCCACGGATGGGGCGGGGCGGGGAATGGTCTCAGGGATGATTCACAATTCAAGCACATCACATTTACTGTGTACTTCATTTCTACTGTTGTCACATTGTCACTTGCCACCCCTTGATAGGGTTTTGATATGAGTCTGCGAGCAGTTGATTTATTGTGGTCTCTGTGCAGTCAAGCCTCTCTGCTAATGATAATCTGCGTTTGCAGCTGCTCCCCAGAGCTGGCCTCACCGCCTCAGCTCCGCTTAAGATCGTCAGGCATTAGATTCCCATAAGGAGCACGCAACCGAGATGCCTCGCATGCACAGTTTATGGTAGGGTTGGTGCTCCTGTGAGAACCTAAAGCTGCTGATCTGACAGGGGGCAGAGCTTATGCATGATGCAAGCCATGGGGAGCGGCTGCAAATGCAGATGAAACTTGGCTCGCTGGCCTGCTGCTCACCTCCCGCTGTGTGGCCTGGTTCCTAATGGGCCATGGACCGACACTGCCCCACAGCCTGGGGTTGGGGACAGCAAGGTTGACTCATGCGCTCTTCACTGGGAGAGACTTGAGCGTATTTCAATGCCAGTGGAAAGGATCCCATTGAGAGGGGGAGTGTGAAGCTACCAGAGAGAGAGAGGAGAAACTGTCCCTACGCAGATAAAGCAGGTGGGTCCGAAGCACGGAGATGGGGACCAATGTTAGGATGCAGAGTGTCTCTTTCTGCAGAAGGAAAGGAGCAAGAGTAGATGCTGGTGTAGATGTTTGTAGTCTTCATGACTGAGAATTGAGGGTGCTCTGCGTGGTTTCTTAAAGCAAATTCATGAGCATGCACACACTTACTCGTAGATAGATAAAACTATGCAGAGATCAGTGGTCGTCGAGCTAATTTTCTCCTCATTGCCAAACTGACACCACAATGCCATTGCGCTCCTGAGGTCCAGTTTTCCTGACTTCCACTCACTCTCGGAACCCGCTGTGTCCTCCCTTCCCTTGGCCTCCGGAATCTATACCTCTTTCTTCACCTCACAACCGTTGGCCTGACTCAGGGCATCTTCATTTTTCATCCAGGTTATTTCAACGGTTTTCCAACTGACCTTTCTGCTTCCAATCCGGTTTCCACACCAAGACAAGAATTCTATTGCTGAAACACAGTTCTATTAATGGCATTTCCCTGGCTAAAACCCCTGCGTGGCTTTTGACTTTCTTTGAGACGAAAGCTGGCCCCCTACAACCGCCTGCAAGACGCTTCGTAATCTGGACCCAGCCTGACTCTCTCCTCCGTCCCCATGGCACGCCTCCTCCCTTGAAGCACACCGAAACCCGTCTTGGTCCTCGTCGCTGTGCGCTCTCTCGTCTGTGGCCTCTTGGATTTGTTGTTTCCCCTGTTCGGTTCGTGTCCCCTCACTTCCCAACCTTCACTTGGGTAACTGCCAATTCATCCCTCAGTTCCTCTCTTAAATGTCATTCTTCCAGAAACTTCTCCTGATCTCCTAGGACTGCAGTGGTTTCTCTCAAAAGGGCACCAAAATCATCCTGGCCACACCTGTGATAGCATTCCTTTGTCTCTATCTAACTCTCTATTTTTATCTGTACAAGGGCTGTCCGGAAAGTATCCAGCCATTTTTAAATAAATTCTTCATAGTCTGTGGCTGGATACTTTCCGGACAGCCCTCGAATATAAAAGGCAAAGTCTCTGTTACGTTTACCACTGTATCCCCAGCATCTCGCGCGGCACCTGGCTTGCAATCAGCATTTCTAAAAATTGCCGACTAAATGAATGAATGAATGATTTTTTTACAGAAAACGAAATTGCCACTCAGCACGATCAAAGGCCTTTCCTGAAGTCCATCACCCAATAAATAAATGGTAAATCTGACACGTGAGCTCCCCTCTCCTCTCTTCCCTTCTGTCTTCTCCCTTCTCTTTTCCTGATAACGTCTTATCCCGGAAGATTCCATCCGCACGGCCAGCCATCTATACGGTGATGACTCACGAGTGTGTTTTCAGCCCACGGTTCCTTTCACATCTCTAAAGTCACATCCGGTGGTGTGGTCCACATTTCCTCTTGGAGTGAGTATAGAGATTTCAAGCCTAACACCATCTGACTGATTATATCTTTCTGTTGAAAGCCTCTTAAGAGAGAAAGTCTGACTGTCCTGGCATGGGCTGAATTGGGACGGGAGTCAGACACCCTGCAGGCAGTTAGGGTGGGGGTCTGAAGAAGAAGGCCAACAGGATAAGAAAGTCCCAAGAAGGTGAATATGCTTAGCCAAGATAAATGTAACCAATACAGACGCGTTAGTTATTTCTCTTTAGCCATAACATCTCTATCTAAGGTAAAGGGGGGAATTCCTTTAACTGGGGCAGGCACACAGTTGAGGCGACAGTGTCCGTAAACGGGCTCGCTCGCTAACATAGTAAAAATCCCACTCACCAGGCCCACGACAGTTTACAAGCGCCATGGCAACTCCGGGAAGTTACCCTAGAAAATCAAGAAAGGGGAGGGTTCCTGGTTGTAGGAACTCTCCACCCGTTTCCCAGAAAACCCATGAATATTCTGCCTCCAGTTTAGCATAGCATTAATATTTACTATAAAAGAACAGACCATAACCCTGGGGTGACACTGTTCCTTTTTGGATCAGTCCACTCTTTTGACTCTTTCTAAAAGAGCATGCTTTGCTTTCGGTAAATCTATCCGCTTCTGCTTATACCTCATGTTTGAGTTCTTTTTCCTCGCTGTGACCCTGCCCTTAAGTTCCTTCCCGTGTGGAAGTCAAGAGCCCTCTCTGCCATCACTGGCCGTGGTTCACGCGGGTATCGAAGTGACCATTCTTACTCCCGGTGTGTTACGTGCTAGGCAGAGATGAGCACAGAATGAAGGGAACTCAGAAAGGGCCCAGCTCTACCAGGACGGTCACACAAGACCTCCTAAAGAAGTTATATAAAATATTTATAACAGAATCCTCAATATCATTCCTCCCCCTTTGGGTCCAGGAAGTCGATTGGCCATTTAGGAGAACCGTCCCCTCCTTGGTTGGAAAACGTCCCTGACTTTGAACATAAACATCTGACATTCCGGTTTAGACTCCTCCACAAGAGCTGGACTGTCATCCTGTTTTGGCTTCCAGCTCAGCCCCTCTGCTACAAGTCCTGACTCTAAGACTCTGTGGGATAATAAAACATAAGATCATAGCTTGAAAATAGAGTGTGCATCTGGTGCGGATTGTTGTTTTGGTTTAATTAGCACTTGCTGTTTCCTGAATTCCTATAATCTCGTTTGATGAATTGTGTTAGTTACTTGCTCTGCAGGCTTTGAACATGTGGCACCATCACAAGGAGACAGCTCCCCCTTTCCCTTTTGAAAATCATCTTCTGGTGCATTTTTTTTAAAAAACCAAGTGTGCTTGGTTTTTATTTATTTATTTATTTATTTATTTATTTATTTTGGCTGTCTGTAGAATTACCAATGCTGTGATGGGCATTTGCTTCTCTGGAGAGAAAGAAGAAGGGCCGGGCTCCGATACGCAGTTAGCAGCACATTCAACTCCACACATGCCAACAGGCGCCTATGCGTGCAGGGCACGGTGGCAGTTAGGGTCGGGGGGGTGAGTAAATCAGTCTTTCTCTCCCAGGATTTCTGACAACTAACTATAATGCGAGACAGACCAGGATAAGAGCTGTAATAGAGATAATTATCCCTTTCATTCATTTATCCCCTGTTTAGTTTACAAAAAACTTCCATGTACATTACCTCATTTGATCCTCACAGTGGCCGTGTGAATAAGATAGGTGTAATTATCTTCATTTTAGAGGTGTAGGTAAGGCTCAGAGAGATTAAGTGTCTTGCCCGTGTTCCCTCAGCTAGGAGCCGGCAAACAGGTATTTTGAATTGCAGTCTAGTACCATGGAAGGACGTAGGAGAGGAAGAGTAACTTCAGCAGAAGGATTACGAGAGAGTCTCGTGGAGGAGATGGGGTCTGGGTTGGGCTTCTTCCTTCTGGAACAGAAGAGAAAAGGAAAGGAATTCCAAACAGAGAAGAAATACAAGAGTAAAGAAATCTCCCAGATGTGGAGTGGGAGAATACTGATTAGTCTGGGTGTCTATGGCATTCCAGTTGCTACTATCAAAATTAAGAAAACAAATATAAACTGACCACTATATTAACTTTACATGATTAAAAAAAAAATCTGCTTTTGTCCTCAAGGACTACTTTGCTCGAGGAAAAACGTAAACACAAAACAAATGAGACTAATACAAGAGGATATCTACAGAGCAGCCCTACTGTGACAGGACGGATAAGCGCTATAGGAGTAGAGCTTTATTTTTAGTTATTTATATTTTATTTTATTGATATATTGATCTATTGCAGGGAAGGCAGCTTTTTTTTTAAGTGTAGAGAGATTAAATGGCTCTGAAGAAATCAATGTTTCAGAGCAACAGTAGGCATGGAGTCGGGCCTGAGGACGAGGAAAGGTCGACAAGCTCCAAGGGAGTCAGGGCTCCCACGTTCCGTGCCCAGCGAGGGCCCTCAGGCTGGGGTGGGAGGACGGAGCTGCCCAGCAATGCTCACTGGGCTTGAAGAGGGACTGAAGGATTTAAGGAAAATGAGGGGAGCTCTCTGCATGGGGCGCTGCTCTGTGCTGACTCATCCCACCTGGAAACAAACCAGTTCGCTGGAAGAAAGGGAAAGAGAGAAAGCAGGGGAAGGTGGTGCCTCTGGAGGAAAGGCAGACAGCAGTGCAGCCACCGGATAGCCCCCGGGTTTGATGCATTCCTGGCAGGTTGCTGGCACACAGGGAAGCATGATTTCACTGAATCCCTCCATCAGGTTTTGAAATAGACCAAACAGGCATGATAGACACATTGGCAAGTAGCAAACACTGTTAAAGGAGTTGAATGATGTACTCAAAGTAACAGAGCCACAATTCAAAACTAGGTTTATTGGATCTATTTGTTAATACACATCAACTGCGCATTAGCAGAGTAACCATTTATACTAACCTCTGTCACAGTTAATTAGCTTTAAAAACAGTGTGGCGGGGTGCTGTGTCCAAATTCACATTTGGGGAAATGACAAAGAGTGTCATTAATATGATCAGATTTGGGAAGCTGTATGTGCGTGTATGTGTGTATACGTGTATGTGTGTGTGTGTGTATGTGTGTGTGCATATTTATGTGTGCGTGTATGTGTGTGTACGTGTATGCGTGTACGTGTGCATGCATATTTACGTGTGTGTGTGTGTGTACGGAGCAGCTCCTAGAGGTGTGTATTTGGTTAAAGAAGGGTTTTATTTTGTTTTTAAAATGAACCGTCACAAGAGCACATTTGTGTTCTGGTGGGAGTAACCAAAGGCGAGTACACGGTGAGCAAAGTCTTGAAGACGGTCAAACGGGCGGGCCCCAGAGCACACTGGAGGTAGGGAGGGACCCTTCCCCACCAGGAGACCGTACAGGAGAGGCAGGTGCCTTTGTGGCCCCTCCGGTGCGTGCCTTTAGCCAGGTTTGTTACTCTCACGGCCTGTGTAGTCTATCTGTCACCACACACTTTTTCCTTCACAGCTTTCCTGAAGCACGGTTGACATGCAATAAACTGTACACATTTGGAATGTACAGTTTGATAGATTTGACTTGTGCACAGACCCCCAAACCCTCACCGCCGTTAGAAGAATGAGCATACCCGTCAACCACCTGAGTTTTCTCGCGTCCCTTTGTGAGGTCTCCCTCCAGTCCCTCCCCAGTCCCTCCCTACCCAGGCAGACACGGATCTGCTCTCTGTTGCTATGGATTCTCTTGCATTTGCTAGGCTTTCAGACGGGTGACATCACTCCGCAGGTACCATTCTTTGTCTGGGCTTCTTTCACTTGGCGTAATTATTTTGAGATTCCTCCGTGTTGTTGCATCCATCCCTTGCTCATTCTTTTTGTGTTGCTGAAGAGTATTCCGTTACGTACAGCAGATGAGCCACAATTTGAGTCTCGAGTCACCTGTTGGAAGACATTTGAGCCACATTTCAGTTGTTAAATAAAACTGCTATGGACGCATTCACGTACAAGTTTTTGTCTAGACGTAAGTTTGTATTTCTCTTGGGTAAGTAAGTACCTGAGAGCCAAATACCTGGAACATATGGTAGATATGTGTTTAATTTTTTATGAAACTGACAATTTTTTTTCCCCAAAGTGGTTGTACCATTTTATACTTCATCAGCCCTCTGTCACTGGGTTTTGATTTAATTCATTTATACTTGGTATGATGCTTTCCCTCTCTGTGAGATTTCTGTTTTAGAATGTTACATAAATGGATTAATATGATGTGTGGCCTTTTGAGACTGGCTTCTTACGCTCAGCGTGTTGCTTTTGAGATTTACCCAAGTTGTTGAAAGTACCAATCGTTCATTCTTTTTTATTGCTGAGTAGCATTTCAGGGTACGGATATACCACCGTTTGGTTAACTGTTCACCTATTGAGAGATTATTTTGGTTTTTTTACAGTTTCTGGCTATTACAAAGAAAACTGCTAGGAACAATTGTGTACATATAGGTTTTTATGCATATGCAAATTCTTACTTTTCTGAGATAAATGCCCAGGATTATAATTTTTGAGTTGGATGTTAAGTGTAGGTTTAGTTTTGAAAGAAACTGCTACTAAATTCTTTTCCAGACGCTGTGACATTTTATATTCTTATCAGTGATGTATGAGAGGTCCCGTTTCTGCACATCCTTGTCAGCATTGGGTATTATCACTATTTTTTCATTTTAGTATTCCAGTAGGTATATTGGAGAACTGATATTTTAACAATATTAAATCTTTTGATTCATCAATACAGTATATCTTTTTTTTTTTTTTTTTGAGACAGAGTCTCACTCTGTTGCCCCAGCTAGAGTGCTGTGGCATCAGCCTAGCTCACAGCAACCTCACACTCCTGGACTCAAGCGATCCTTCTGCCTCAGCCTCCCCAGTAGCTAGGACTACAGGCATGCGCCACCATGCCCGGCTAATTTTTTACATATATTTTTAGTTGGCCAATTACTTTCTTTCTATTTTTAGTAGAGACAGGGTCTTGCTCTTGCTCAGGCTGGTCTCGAACTCCTGACCTTGAGCGATCCTCCCGCCTCGGCCTCCCAGAGTGCTAGGATTACAGGCGTGAGCCACCGCGCCCGGCCAGTACAGTATATCTTATTAAGTTTTCTTTAATTTCTCTCAGGAATGTTTTGTGGCTTTCAGTGTGCAGGTATTACATATCTTTTGTTAACGTCATTCCTAAGTGTTTCATTTTTGTTGCTATTTTAAATGTCATTTTTAATTACAATTTTCCGTCGCTCATTGCTAGTACAATTGATTTTCGTATAATACTTTGGTATCCTGCAAACGTGTTAAACTCAATTATTAGTTCTAGGATTTTTTTTATAGATTCTATTAGATTTATATATAGGCTGTCATGTTATCTGAAAATAACCACAGTTTCACTTCTTTCTCCACAAACTGAGTGTGTTTTATCTTATTTTTTTCTTTCCTTATTGTACTGGTTGATGGTAGGCATGCATGCCTTGCAGCTCTTCCTAGCGTTAGAGGCTTCTGTGTTTTACTATTAAGCATTTTATTCATTTTAGGGTTTTTGTAGATGCAAAAACTAGGGTTTTTGCCAAGTTGAGGAGGTTCTTTCTCCTAATACAGCACTGAGAGTTTTATCAGAAAAGAATATTGAATGTTGTCAAATAATGTTCCTGCATCTACTGATAAACATATTTTTCTTACTCTATAAGTATGGTGAATTATACCAGTTGCATTTTGAATGCTGAACCAACACCGCATTTCTAGAAAAAAACTATAGTTGATCGTGAAATGCTATCCTTTCATATAAAATTTTCATTTATTTCAAATTTTATTTAAAATTTAAATTTGTGTTTAAAAATGTACATCCATGTTTACAAGAGTTATAGATCTATACTTTTCTGATAATGTCTTTATCTTGGTTTGGGTTCAGAATCACGATGGCCTCATAAATGAGAAGTATTTCCTTGTCTCTAATTTTTTGAAGGAATTTATATAGCATTGGTAGTATGGCTTCACCAAATGATTGTTAGAATTCACTAGTGAAGTCGTGTGGCTCTAAAGTTTTCTTTGTGAGGAGGTTTATAACCACAGTTTAATTTCTTTAATAAGTATAGAACAATTCAGGTTGTATATTTCCTTTTAGTGAGCTTTGCATCTTCTCAGGCACTGGTTTAATTTCATCTAAGTTGTCAAACTTATTAGCTTAAAGCTATTCATAAAATTCCCTTGTGACCCCTTTCATGTCTATAGAATCTATAGTGATGTCCTCTCTCTCATTTCTAATGTTAGGAATTGGTGTCTCTCCTTTTCTCCTGAGCAGTATGACTAAAAGTAATTTTATTGATCTTCCTAAAGAAACAGCTTTTGGCTTTCTTGTTTTTCTCTGTTGCTTTTCTGTTTTTATTTCAATGATTTCTGCTCTGGTTTTATTTATTTCCTTCTGCTTATTTTTCCTTTGATATCATATTTTTTTCGTAGTTTCTTAAGTTTGAATCTGAGGATGTTTATTTTTCTCCTCTTTTCTAAAAAGGCATTTAGTGCTCTAACTTTTATTCCTCTAAGTATTAGTTTATCTCTTTTCAAAAAATTTTGAAAAATTTTTTTCATTTTTGTTCATTTCAAAATGCTTTCTAATTTTTTTAAATTTCTCATTTGACCTACAAGTTATTTAGCAGTTTATTATTTAGTTTTCAAGGATTTGGGATTTTTCACATAACTCTGTTATGGGTTTTGATCTAATTCATTTGTAGTTAGAATACACACTTTGTGTGATTTGAACACTTTCAAATTTACTGGGATTTTTTTTATGGCCAAGAATATGGTATGTGGTATATCTTGGCAAATATTCCATGTGTATTGGTAAGGAATGTGTCACCTGCTGTCATTGAGTGGAGTGTTCCATAAATGTTAATCAGACCAAGCTGGTTGATAGTGTTGTTCGAGTCTTTTATATCCTTACTGACTTTCTGCCTACTTGTCCTATTATTATGGAAATCTCTGACTACACTTTTGGATTTGTCTATGTTTATTTGCAATTCTATCAGGTTTTGAAGCTCTTCACTTATTTTGAACCTCTGTTACTAGGTGCATAGATGTTTATTATTTTTATGTTTTCTTGATAAATTGACTCCCTTATTATGAAATGGAACTTTTCATCCCTATTGATATTCTTTGCTCTGAAATCCAATTTGCTTTATATTAATATAGCTACTCCAGTTTCCTTCTGAGCACAGTTCATAAGGTATATTTTTATACATCCTTTACTTTTAACCTATTCAAGTCTTCATATTTAAAGTGGATTTCATTTTGGAAATATACAGTTGAATCTTTGCTTTTTAATTCAATCTGGAAACCTTTGCTTCTTAATCAGGGTGCCTAGATCATTTACTTTTAATATAATTATTGGCATAGTTGTTTTTAATTCTAACATAATGTTATTTAATTTCTTTTTGTCTCCTGTGTTGTTTTTTCCCTTTTCTCTCTTTTCCTATTTTCATTTGGATTAATTTTTATGATTCCATTTTATCTCCTTTTTTATCTTATTAGCTACAACTGTGACTTTTTTAAGTTGATTCCTCTAGGATTGATAGTGTATGTGTTTATCAAAGTACATATTACAGTCATATTGTACTTTTTCATGCAGTGCAAGAGCCTTACAACAATGTACAGTTTACCCTTGAACAACATGGGTTTGAACTCCATGGGCCCATATAAATGGATTGTTTTCAATAAATACATTCAGTTCTCTGTATCCACGGGTTCTGCATCTGCAACCAAACGTAGATCAAAAACACAAAATTCATGGGATGTGAACACACGGCATACATGGAGGGCTGACTTTTCGTATACACAGGTTGCATAGCACTGACTCCAGGATTTGAGTATGCATGGATTTTGGTACACACCGGGGGTCCTGGAACCAATCCCCTGAATATACTGAGGGACAAATATACTTCCATTTTCCCCTCCCTATCTTTGTGCTATTTTTATTTTGTACTATAAAAATTTATTCTGCTGTCTTCTCTCTTGCATTGTTTCTAAAGAGAGGTCTGCTGCTACTTATCTTTGTTCCTCTGCTTATAATGTGTTCCCCTTTTCCCCTATAGAAGCGTCTACATTTTTCTCTGTATCACTGCTTTGAAGCAATTTGATTAGGATGTGCAGAGGGTGAAATTTGCCATGAAGGAGACCTGAAAAGAGGCTGCACATGGTGAAGTCCACGTGTGATGCAGGGAAGGCCGTGGCAGTCAAGTACAAATGAGATGAGAAACGCTTCGAGCGATTACTTGGGACAAGAGCCAGCATAAGAATAGAAAGGAAATGGAAAATTGAAAAAGGAAAATGAAGAATTTTTCCCCTTCCTGAGACGATGGAAAAGGTGATATTTCAGTTTACTGTATAAAGAAGTAAGTGCAGAAGGGCACCATGAGAAAATGGTAATAAATCAGGATGAATTTTCATTTTACATAGAGAATAACTTTTTAATAATCAATATGACAATGATACAGTAATCAAGATCTTGGTACTCAAAACTTTCAAGAAGAAATGCCACTTTTACTGGTTTGCAAATACTCCTCTCCACACAGGCTGTGGATTACACCAGTTTATCCCTTGAACTCTTCTCTCTGAGAATCTACCAATTTATGACAACAAATATACATGAAAAAATATTTCTTAAGGTGCCTTAATGGCTGGTATTGTTAGTTAATTTCAAGAGAGTAAAAGTACAGGTGTTATACCCCAAGGACAGGATTTTCACTGCAGCCTCACTACGTTCTAACTGTGTGACCTTGAGTGAGTCACTTAACGATTGAATCCCGAGTTTCTCCAACTATAAAATGAATGTGATAAAACTCATTCCTGTTACGAAAGTAATTACTGTTCCCAGTCAACTGATCAGAATTTTGCAAGGACTAGATACCACGAGACGTGTGAAAATACTTTGTCAACTAGAAAGGATTATGAAAATATTAATCTTCATTTTTCCTGAATAAATTAACGTAACATAGGTTAAAGGGAATGTGGAGGTTTGTGAATGCACCAATGAACCCTGCGGGGGGAAAAGGTTTGCCGACAGTGTGCTTCGAGTGGAAACGAAAACACAGAATGGACTTCAGATCTGTGAAACTCCTAGAATAGCAGCTGGTGGGAAAGAGAGGGAATTTAAAAAGCCCAGATTTATAGCATGCAACAGAGATACAGGTAGACCTTGTTTATTGCACTTTGCTGTATTGTATTTTGCAGGTACTGAATGTCTTACAAATTGAAGGCTTGGGGCAGCCCTGCTTCAAGTGTCTGTCGGCACCGTGTCTCCATCAGCGTGTGTTTGCTTTCTGTTTCTGTGTCACATTTTGATAATTCTTGCAATATTTCAACACTTTTCATTATTATTATATCTTTTATGGTAATCAGTGATCTTTGATATCACTATTGCTGTATTTGTTTGAGGACACCACAAACCAGGCCCACAGAAGACGGCAAAATTAATTGATCAATGTTAGGTGTCTTCTGACTTCTCCAGCAACCGGCCTCTCTCCCACTTTTCTTCCTCTCCTTGGGCCTTCGTAGTCCCTAAGACACAACAGTAATAAAATTGGATCAGTTATTAACCCTACGAGGTCCTCTAAGTGGTCAAATGAAAGGAAGAGTCACATGTTTCTCACTTTAAGTCAAAAGCTAGAAATGATTAAGATTAGTGAGAAAGGCATGTGGACATCAAAGGAAAAGTCTCGCAGGAAATTAAAAGTGCTGTTCCAGTGAACACACGAATGATAAGAAAGCGAAACAGCCTTATTGCAGATACAAAGAAAGTATTACGGGTTCTGAATCGAAGACCAAACCAGCCACAACCTTCTCTCAAGCCAAAGCCCAATCCAGAGCAAAACCCTAACCCTATTCAATTCTTCGGAGGCTGAGAGAGGTGAAGAAGCTGAAGAAGAAAAGTCTGAAGCTGTCACGGGTTGGTGGATGAAGTTTAAGGACAGAAGGCATCTCCGTAACACGAAAGTTCAAGGTGAAGTAGCAGGTGCTGGCGTGGAAGCCGTAGCCAGTCATCTGGAAGATCTGGTTTAAATAACTGATAAAGGCTGCTGTACTAAATAACAGATTTTTATCACAAACAAAACTGCCTTATATTGGAAGAAAATGCTATCTAGGACTTTCATAGCTAGAGAGAAGTCAGTACCTGGCTCCAAAGCTTCAAAGGACAGGCTGACTCTCTCGTTAGGCGCTAATGCGTTTGGTGGCTTTAAGCTGAAATGCTCATTTACCATTCCAAAAATCCTAGGGCCTTTCGATGCCAAATGTACTCTTCCTATGTTCTATAAATGGAATAACAAAGCCAGGATGATAGCACGTCTGTTTACAACATGGTTTACTGAATCTTTCAAGCCCACTGTTGAGATCTACTGCTCAGAAAAAAGATTCCTTTCAGAATATTACTGCTCACTGACAATGCACCTGGTCACCCAAGAGCTCTGACAGAGATGTGCAAGGTTATTAATGCTGTTTTCAGGTCTGCTAACACGACAGCCCTTCTGTAGTCCACGTATCAAAAAGTAATCTTGACTTTCAAATCTTACTGTTTAAGAACCACATTTCATAAGGCTATAGCTGCCATAGTTAGTGATTCCTCTGTTAGATCTGGGCCAAGTAAATCGAAAGCCTTCCGGAAAGAATTCACCATTCTGGATGCCACTAAGAACATTGGTGATTCACGGAAGGAGATCAAAATAGTAACATTAACAGGGGTTTGGAAGAAGTTGATTCCAACCCGCATGGATGACTTTGAGGGCTTTAGGGCTTCAGTGGAGTAAGTCACTGTAGATGTGGTGGAAACAGCAAGCAGCCAAGACTGTTGATGGCTGTCAGTCAGCAGCCATCAGCATCAAGGCAAGACCCTCCACCAGCAAAGGGATTACAACTCGCTGAAGGCTCGGATATCATTTTTTAGCACTGAAGTATTTTTAATTAAGGTAGGTACATTTTTTAGGCATAATGCTATCGCACACTTAATAGACTAAAGTGTAGTGTAAATACAACTTTTATATGCACTGGGAAACCAAAACTTTCTATGACTTGCTTTACTATGATATTTGCTTTATTGAGGTAGTCTGGAACTAAACTCACAATATCTTCAAGGTATATCCATAGGACAAAAATAAAATGGAAAAAAAAAAACATACCATAGAGGATTGGGTCCGGCTACTGATTGCAGGCGACAGCCTATCTTAGCCATTCCACAAGTGGATCTAATCTTTGAATTGCCAATGCTCTGGTCACCCATTTCTGGTAAGAATAGAGGCGTGGCATAGCATAGGAGAAAAGCATTCTTTTCAAAAAGTTTAATTTATTCTTACTCCTAAAATCATGATAGGAAGTTGGTTGACTATGCGATCCAAACAGAGAACAATTTTGACTGCAGCCGAGAAAGAAATGAAATCGTTTCCCTTGTCCCACAATACTGTTGCAATGAGCAACACTGTATTTAAAAGTTTGACCCCTAGTGGATATGCCAGGCATAAAACTATCACAAACTAAAGAGGGATTTGATTAATGCCAAGGAGAGAAAGGAAGCAGCAACAGTACGTTATTTTCTTTGTATACTGAGAGAGTTTTTGTGAGGCTGATTTTTCTGCATTTCACTCTTAGAACACTCGCCAAGGCCAATATAAGATATGCCCACACTTGAAGACTCCTCACAAGAGTTTCCCAAATCAGAATTTTTTCCCCCCAATTCCTCTGGCAAATTCCAGTGATCATACACTTGCCATCTGACTCCTACTGAGGCATGATGCTCGTCAGGTACAAGAACACAGGATTGGGGAAGACCTTAAAGTTTATTCATTTATTCCTTGGCGTTTTTCATGTTCTATGTGCCAACCGCTGTCTCGTGCACATAACACATATTAACTCATTTAATCGTTAATCATTTCATCTTTCCTATAGCACTCGTTGAGCTCACACCAAGCTCTTTCGGTAACAGACTCTGTGCTTGCTGTAAAATAGCCCTTTCTCAAGGAACCCACGGCAAACTAGGCGAGGCAGACATGTAACACAATGTTCCACAGTTATCTGTTTAAAAGCAGGGATTAACTATGCAGAGAGAAATACAGAATCGTAGAGGACGAGTACCTAATCCAGGAGGGCGGGAGCAGGGGAGGTGTCAGGGAGAGCCTACGGAAGGCGTCACCTGAGCGCTGAGCCTCCAGAGTGAGCCAGCGGAGTGGGGCGGTGACACAGTGAGGCGGACGTTTCAGAGGGGAGAGCAGGAACGAAGGCACAGAGGTGAGGATCGGTACGAGACGTGTGGAAGCCACCACCAGCTCAGTGTTGCCGGAGCACAAGGGTGGAGACAGACGGTGCGAAAGATGAGGCTGAAGGTGAGCACCGGGTTAAGTGCTGGAGCTTAGTCTTTGACCCGTGTAGACAAAGGCATTTCCCTGAAGACCTTTCATCAGGAGAATAAGTGTTCAGATTTATATTTTGTGTATTTCATGTAGTTATTCTATATATTTTATATATAGACTATAGATAGTCTGGTGGCAATGGGGGGTGCGTGATTAGAAATGCACAGTGAGCTATGACACCTGTATCACTACAACTATAAACTTCAGCACAGTAAGTATCCGTGTTGTCAGTGCAATGAGCTATTGCATGGCTTTCTGTAGCGCACTCCACGACGCCCTGGATAGAATCAACTATACCGAGGAAATCTTAACATTTTAAACTTTCGTTAAACTTTAAAATTTCCTCCTTTGTTATTCACTTAAAGGGAGATGTGACTAGACCCATTTCTGGTTAAAAGCTAAAGGAAATTGAAAAAAAGTTAGACCTTCTCTCTTCTAGTTTTGTTTTTCCATTGACTAGCTGAGAGTCGTTGGAACAAACCTCACCTTCCTCAATCATAAAATAAATGGGTTGGGGCAGGTGGTGCTTACGTTCCGATAAACACAAAATTTCTATGAAGCAATTTCTATCATTTTTAACGCTTTCTTAGTCTCCCTAGGGAATTGGCGGCAGATTCGTAAGTACCTATATGTATCTCATCTTGGCATTTGTGGGTAGGACCAGTAGCGTGATTATGTATGATAACGAAACCTCACAGATCTGAAACACTAACACTATAGATTTAAACATACAGACAGGGCTCCTGCTAAACAGTATGGAATGCATTCTTGTGTGTGCCAGGATATTAAACTATCCAGAATACCCTTATGTGTCAGCATAGTGAGTAGAGTTTAATGTTATAACTTCAAGAAATCTTTTTGAATTCTCCCTTTACTCTTTCTTAAATGATGCTCTGATTGAATTTATAATTTGGAAAAAAAATATAAAAATTGACTAAAGGCTTTAGCCAGTTTTTATAAGAAAAAATTCAAAAATTAATGAAAATTCTGTTAATGTTTAAATTGTTAATAAGAACAACTTCTTGGAAAATTCTACGGGGGTAAAACACAAGCGCTCATGGCTAAAGTGACAATGTGTTTCAGAAGCGTATCTAATTTTTACAATTACAAACTCCATAGCAGGTAGAAAGAGGTAGGATGCACTTTGCTTTGCTGAAACCTGGTGATAATGCGGGGACTTGCTTTAACCAACAAATGATTATCCTTCACATTCAAGTGTAAAGAAGACCCTGATTCATGACCTGGATCGTTCTTTCTCTTTAAGGGCATTCACAGAGGGGCTCTAATTGCTTTACCTGTGTGGGGGCCAAACCACCTACAGCAGTTCACTTTTATGATCTCTGGACACGCTGTTGGGTGATTTTCTGTTCAGCTGATCAGCTGATCATCATCACAATGGGTGAAATAAAAGACTAAGCCACTGTCTTATGACCAAGGATGTAATGTCTTGTCAATGACTTAGTGTGTATATTTCTTTTAAAATGGGGAAATCAGTAATTCCATCGCCAAGTATCTAGTATGTTTAAAATAAAGACATAATCATTTATTTATTTGCTTCTTGGAGTGTCGATCCAGCTTTTAGAGCAGTTTTCCTCGAACAGCATGAATGTATGGGGGCACATGGAACAAAACACTCTCTCTCTCTCTCTCTCAGTGAGAAAAGAGAGCAAGTTCTATATAAGGAAACCATGATGGGAAATAACCAAGTAACATGGGCCCGAATGTGTACGTGGGCAGTAATGAGATGGCCAGTGGTCAGTGGAAGATGGAGGGGAAATGCCTGTGTAGCAGAGAGCATGCCTGGTGCAGATATCAAAGCTCTGCCTCTGAGAGAGGCAATTTTTCTACTGCTGTTGGCAGGGATGGATACTAATGCAAATCACTCAGGGCCTACGGAAGGCTTGACATAGCCTGAACTTGGCAGGAGCCGGTTGGAATTGTGGCACTGATCCCCTTCCAATCCTTTAAACTGACATGACGCCTTCCTGTCTCCAATCTCAGACTGACCACTTGGGGTGGCAGCTTCCAGGCCACTGCGACAAGAGCTGACTGCAGTGGTTTTGAGTTTGGTGTGGCAGGGCAGCAGTCCAGAGCTGAAAACAATAGACTGAGACAGAGAGTCTGCCTTGGCTGCAGAGTTCCCGATGGCACTCAGCTGCTGTGTTCAGCGGTCTCTCCAGGGAGTACGTGCTCCTCGGGGGTTAAAAGTGATGCGCCATGGAGGTGTAGGATGAAATTATTAGAATGCCATTTGCATTCATGTGCATTTGGTTTCCATTTTGTGCGCATTTTATGAAATACACAATGTATTACTACAATTTTACATGTACTAATGTACAATGAATAAGCAAATATATACACTTATTGGGGGAACAACATAAAATATTTTTATCGATAGGGATGCTTAATCAAATAGGTGTACAGGTCGCTGATGTGTTGCTCAGGTTAATGTACACATTTCTTGGAGAGGGGCTTCTTTTGCCTTTGAAAGAGTTCCTCAGATGCCAGAGTTCTGCTTCTTTCTCATTGTTATTCATCATCGTACCACCTCTGTCTACTCTGTATTCTGTAATCTGTTGCCATTTTTCTAGGAGCTAATTCTTGGAAAAAAAAAATTTAATTAAAAAAATTATTATTGTAAAGTAAGGTAAAATTTCTCTGCGGTTCTTAATTGATTTGAGTGACACTAGGAGTTTGTAGGGAAAATGAAGTATTGCAAGATGCGGTATTTCCTGGGTTACTTTAAGGGGCTTTATTTTATCTGTATGTGCTATGAATATAAAATCAAGAGTAAAAAGGGGACGTGTGGGTATTTATAAAGCATCTGGTAATCCTCAGATCATAAATGATACTTCACCTTGAAGCGGGGTACCCGGCTGCTAAGGTGGCCCCTGGAAAGCCTCAACCATGACCCCCGTGAAGATGCCCTGCACCCATGATTGTGTCTGTGCTTTGTGGACACCAGGACAGAGAGTATGTTTCGTGTGTTTCCTTTGTTCAGGCAGCTAGAGGTGAGTAAGAGATGATTTCATCACTGATGAGGAAACAGGCAGTCTGCAGACTGACACCTGGGCTCCCACAGGGACACCTGTGACGGTGCAGCAGGTGATGAGGGAGGGTGGACACGGCAGGGGAGAATCAACGAGAATGGCGAGTGTGTGCACGTGTGTGTGCCCGTGTGAGCATGCACGCGTAAGTGTGACGCTGGGTAATGAAAGAAGAGCATGCACTGGCTTAGGGCCTGAGAGGGCATCGCCTTTCTGGGCACAACAAAGAGACAAAGCACATTTAAATTCCAACCCACACTTTGGCACCCACATACACTATCGCTCAGGAGAGTAGAATAAGGACATTTTTATTTGCATACAAAGTCTCAAAACATTTCTCCCTCTTATACCCTTTCTTAGAAAGTTGCTAAAGTACGTCTCCATCAAAAGGGGAGATAAGCAAAAAATAAAGAGGGTCAGGGATTTAGAATCCAAGAGGCAAGATTTAAACAGGAACGAGGCAAAGGACATTTTTAGAATGACGATGAAGAGAAGGCCCAAGGAAACAGCTGTGAACAGCCAGTGAGGATAAGAACAAGAGGGTGGGCGGCTCCAGAGTGAATGTCTTCAAGGATAAAGAAAAATAAGGCATCGATCTTGTGACGTACTTCACTATAACGAGAAGAATCTTATGCATCTGGTGGAGAATTTGGAAGTGAATTAGTCAAAGGACACCAAAAACTAAGCGAATCACCATAAAAGTGATGATTCATCCCGTGGAAACAGAAAAGCTGGACCAGAAATGTGCTTCAACGACACCACGTGGCCCGGCTGTGAAGTCTGTTGATATGATCATAACAATGCGAGTCCCGAATATTTATATAACCAAAATTTGGGATATAACTATGTTGGAATAAACTTGTAAGTGTGCAGGGAGGAGAGAGAATAAGGTAGCTAAATCCCCATTTTCTCTTGTAGGAAATCAAGTGTCTAAAATGGAAAAATCGAGAGATAGCAGTGTAAGTATTTAGCAAGATGGGAATAAATAACAGAAGAAACAGCTAAAAGAATTCAAAGGTTACATACGAGGACTAGAGTTCAGGAGTGAGAGAAGGTGGAGCTGGTGTTTTCATCATAAACCTTGCAGGACTGTTGGAACCTTCAGACTACGTGTCTGTATTATCTCAGTACAAATTTTAACATTAATTAAAAATTGCAAAGCAAGTGAAGTACATGAGAATTTACTATTAAAGAGTTTTACGAAGTTCTGACGCAAATTTTTTCTTTTATGTCAATCTGGACATGATCATGTAGAAATGTAAATTTAATTACGTATTTGAGAAACGTCTAATTTTCTTCCTTTCATTTTTAAAACAAGTCATAAATGACGATCCTTGTCCCTTGCCCATTGGGATGTGTTTTGATGGTCCTGGAGGATGCTTGTCTTGGGAAGCTAGAACATCAACGCTCTCCTCTTGGCAGGCACTAGGCTGCGGATCCCCAGCACAGGAGCAGAATGTTCTGAGCTAAGCCCAATCTCTCCACCAGCACTTAGCATTTAGGTCCTGTGGTATAAACCAGTTTGCTTACTGGCGGTTTGCTTCACCCTATCACTACTCTGTGAAGTTTTATTTGCTTCTTTCCATCAAATCAGGTATCATTCATGAGTCCTCATCCATCACCTGAAAGGTACCGGCATTTCCATCTGCTGTCGCTGTCCACGTGGGTTTGAAGATCATAATGTCTTCACACTTATTTTACTGGGACTTCAGACAGGAAGAGAGACAGGCAAGTCATTCAACTCATTATGTCAAAGTAGGATTCTTACCACTTCTATTTTATATTTTATAGGTGAGAAAACAGAGACCACGAGTGGCTAAGAAATTTGAAGATTTTAACCCAGTCCCGACTGACTGCCAAGTCCATGCTCACGTGCCCTTACGGTCTGACGCGGCTGGCAACCGGGGCTGAGCCCCCCAAACCGACCCACCGCGGCTCTGTGGCCTCCTGACGAGTGCGGAGGGTTCACGAGAACACGTGACCTGCTCGAAGTGCATCGGGCGGAGAAACCCCCTTGTATCTGGAAAGTGACCTCCCACGTATGAACTATACGTCCCAACTCCCCTGTCCCCTGTCACCAAGGTGGCTGCGTGTGACTGGGGCTTGCCAGCGGAATATGAGCAGGAGTGAAGTGTGTTGTTTCTAGGCCAAAGAGATTAAGAAGCAGGTCCATCCTCTGCCTTCTCCCGTCTGCCTATTGGAGGATGATGAGTAACTGTCGTGACCTAGAGACAAACTTTTATTGTTACAAGTCACTGGTCATTTTGAGCTTGTTTGTTGCAGCAGCTAGTATTAGTTTATCGACTGCTGCTGTAGCTATGATGCAAAGCCAAAGCACCGGATTAAGGCAACGTTTATTCAGAGGTAGGGTGCATTTTTGCTTCTCTCAAAAATTGCCTTCTGCCAGCCAAGTTGTACAGCTATGGGTTGCATCTGCCTAAAGATGGGATATTTTGCCAAGTTGCACAAAGGTGCTGTGTAGGTTAATGAGCATCAGGTATTTCCCATGAATGACGAAATTCGGTAAGTAGGGGCAATAAGTCCACATTCGGTCTCTGCCCTTTGGTTATATCATCCACGGATACAAGAACTTGGACTGTTTAGAATGGTCCAGTGTAGAGTTCAAGAAGCGAACTTGGTCATTAGACAAGTCGATGTTTGAAAATAGTTTGAAACCTTGGCTCTTAGTGTGAGAAAGTGGCTTTCTTTTCTTTCTTAGTTTAAAAGCTAACTGACAAAATACATGAAGGATAGGAAGTGGATCTGGTTGCAAACCAAAAGCTAAATTGCCAACCCTGATCTAATTCTTCCAGGAAAAGTGCAATGCCACGGGGAAATAAGGAATGGCTAGGCAGAAAATCCAATTAGCCTCTTGTAAACTGAGTTTGCTTCCACTTTTTAAGCTAAAAATGTTCTTTAACTTGCCCTTTTCCTTCTCATCCAAAAGTACAGCCTACTGGTCATGTGACCAAAACACATTTTCACGGAGTCCTTCATTTCATTTTGTATCTACCTCTTGGACATTCAATGGATACTTAAAAAACCATTTTAATTTAGAGGAAGAATATGAAGAGAACGAGGAGGAAATAAGGAAGAACTGAGGCTGTAATTCTATGACCTACTCACTCAGGTTTATCCTAAATGCCCCGCTTGGGAACACAGATGTCAAGCATGGGACCCTTGCTTGACTGATCCCCGTCTTTGGAGCGTCCCAGCTGGCCTGGAGGTCCTTCTGCAGGGTTAACACTACTTAAAGGAATAAGTTAGAGGGATTATTGGTAAGGGCTCCTCCAAGCCTGAGACTCAATGACAAAATGAAGCGGCCACCGGTGTGCTTATTACGTCTGGAGGTACGAGTGGGCAGCCAGGAGACCCACAGAAGACGGTGGGTGCAATATGGTCTGGAGGATGGCAGAGTCCCTGCTTCATATGGAATTTTCCCGCTGTAGAGGCATAAACAGTGCCTTGATTTAAAGCCGTCATTACGTCCCGGCTTGCCCGCATCAGGCTCTCAGCCTTTCAGCACTGTTGCTGCTGTGTCATTGCCAGAATCAAATTACCAAAAAGGTCAACATCGTTAATACGTGGCTTGAAGGGAGTGAAAATGCCAGACAGAAAAATCTATGAGCTTCTAGGACGTTGAGTCAAAAGCTTGGCTCTGGTTTGTTTATTTTACTGTTATTATTATTCGCTCCAAGGTGTAGAACCATCTGTGGAAACTTACAGGTCATATGGCCACCTAAGCCCCTGTTCCTGGAAGGAACATGTCCCCGAGACGTCACAACCAGATGGAAGCTCTTTCACGGTAGAGACCTTCTTTGATTCTCAGATAGCAATTGCCTTGGTACACTCATAAATACCGGAGCATAGATTAATTTGCTTGTTTAAAACTTACACAGGTGGGAATATTGTGGGAAATAAACATCCACTGAAGAAGTTCTGAGACGTGGGACAACAACTTCAAAGAGAAGGCCAATAATCTTGGTCCCAGCTGAACCACTAATACTTTGTACAACCTTAGAGCAGTCACCTAGAAGTTATTAGTTTTTCTATTGTTTATCATGGAAATTACTTTGTCTTTGAGGTAACCGGAAAAAAACTGTACCATATAATTGCCTCATGATTAATATTCAGAATTTGTTTCTTCATATAATGAGACCCATTAACTATCAGTTTGACACCAGTTCTTCATTAGAAACGAAATTATTTCAGAGCAATAGATAAGTAATGACTCTTAAAATTGCTACGAACTCTGGCTTACACATTAGAAGACCTAAAATTTTTGTCTTATTTAGTTTGATGCTGCTAGCTTGATTTATGAGTTTGGATAAGTTGTGTTTGCTTATTTGTTTGTTTTTTTGTCTCTTTAGGCCTCAACTTCCTTATTTTAAAAGGTGATTTCCGAGGTTCTTTACAGCTTTAAGATTCTGTGATTCCAAAGAAGAGAGTGTAAAGGTAGCAGCATGTAGTATAACATACGTCAACCACCAGCTTGTCGTGGTGAACAAAATCCCCACTCTTTGATTCCCTGTTTTAAGACCGTGAGTTTTAGATTGGCTCCATGCCGCCCTCTTCAAATATATACCACCAGAGAAAAGCAACTCAGTACTATATGACTTTTTTGGTCGTTTTTTTTTTATTAAACAAATTAGCTATGGAATGGTAGATGAGGCTTTTTAAGAATTGGGAACCAAGAGTGGTCTATATTAATGTAAGTATCACGTTGCAGAATATGGGTTGCCTGGGGGAGGAAAGCTAATGACAAATTCCCTCTGCTTCACAGTTTGTCTAGAGTGGCCCTGATCCTAAACTTACTTTGAAAATATTAAAAAAGTGCGTTAGTCACCATGAAAATTTTTTCTTTGAAATAGAAAAGACAACGATGATTAATATGTCATGATAAAGAAACTTCACTAATTAGTAATTATTACTACTAGTAATCATCACCGATATAATTACTGATACCATTTAGTATCAGAAGCAGAGAAGGAGAGAACAAAGTCGTGAAAAGTTAGTATTTAATAATAAGTCTGAAGGCAGAGAATTCCATCTCCCCACTTTCATATACATTTGCTAAAATGTTGGACTCTTTCCCAGAGATTTTGCATTAGTCCACCTATTTTGCAAGATCTGTATGAAATAACATTTATTCCATATAATCATTGATCTTGCCAACAAAACACACTCTCTTTCTTGCATTCGGTTAAACGAGCACTGATTGACGGCTTAGTCTAAATCACACCCTGTGCTTGGTGCTGTGAGAACTGAACTCAGGCCCAATCACTCCATTTCCTGAAACCATCATGGCGTGTTGCTTATACTGGTACTTAACATTGTGTTTAAGCTTAAGGCGTGTATCGTGGTCTAATTTGATTGGGGGCACTTGTTTGCCTGCTTTAGTACAAGCCTCATACAATCCTTTGGAACTTATAGATGATCAGTAAACATTTGGAGAATGACAGTAGGAGCAGTTTTGTAGACCATTAAGCAATGAAAGTAAATACTATTATTTCTAAAATTTTATAGCATAATTGAAGGAGAGAACACAAACTGATCTATAAAAGTTCA
This sequence comes from Lepilemur ruficaudatus, assembly GCA_963574885.1. NCBI lineage: Eukaryota > Metazoa > Chordata > Mammalia > Primates > Lepilemuridae > Lepilemur > Lepilemur ruficaudatus. The sequence continues at coordinate 42,129 of CAUYRT010004446.1, forward strand.
ATTATGTAAGACCTTTGGGGATAATGTTTGTTGCATGTGCCTCTATTACTGATGTGAAGAAATAATTATATCTCTTTGCAAACATACTCAGGCTAAGTCAGGCAAAACAGCAATCCAGGCTCACAAACTGATCCGCTCGCATTAGCTGCAGAACTGCCCTTTGAATCAAATGTTCTCAAGACAGCTGAGGATCAGGGAAATACCAAAACAACCTTGTAAATTCTCAGCCATGCCTGAGCACACACTTGCAAAAAACTCTCTGTAAGTAACCCCCACAAATATTAATAAAATGCAAACTCTGCAAAGCTGAATTTCTGGGTGCAAATCTCAGGGAGGCGGGAGATTTGAGATTGGCCCTACCGGTTGGAAATTTCCCTCAGGTATGATATATGACTCTGATTAGGTCTTGGGATGAGTCACTGAGGGAAGTTCTCATCCCTTGTGTCCTAGGCACCAGCAGTGGCTGACGAAGGGACAGGAGATCTGAGCGTAGGCAGCAGTGTGGGAACCGTGAGAAGTGCCCTTTGCCAAGATAAAAACAAATAACTGAATGTTGCCTCTTGGAAAGTTGACCAAACAAAGCATTTTACCCTACCTGCAAGCTAAAAGTTTTCCTGCCACGTTTTCATGGAGGCAGAGTATTGGCATTTTCATGTGCTGGCATTTCCCTGTGGGAATTGGGATTTGGGGGACCAGGTGACATTTGCACATGCAGTGGACTGTATTGCAAGAGAGGAACCCAGAGTTTAGGGAACCCGAATCTTTTCTAATGGTCAGTAAGCTTTCCTGCTCTTTGCTCCAAAGGGAGACACTATCGCTATCTTCCAGGGTGTTTACTATACAAACGTACTGGAAAAGATAGTCTGCAACGAAGTCTTTGCTCTCAGCAAATGCAGGAATGTGAGAGACTCATGGAGAAATGTCTCCAAACACATGGATCTTAGTTCTAAGTGGCAAAGCCCAATGAATGAATGAATGAATCACAGATGAATGCAGGGAATTAGATAGTAACTGGTGATACGAGAAAAATCAGAATATGGGCATAAAGATTGACAAGGAAAGCTATTTTCAACAGGTTTGTCAGGGAAGGTAAGAGTCGAGCAGAGATCTGAATGAATTGAGGAACAGAGTCATGTAAGTACCTGCCCAAAGAGCATTCTTGGCTTAAAGAACAGCTAGTGTTCAGGCCAAATGCAGGATAAGAACGTTTGGTGCTTTGGAAAACAGCAAGAAACCCAGCCGGAATGAGTAAGAGCATGAGTAGAAGGCAATGGGGGCGGAGAGCAAGTCGAGGAAGCAGATCATGCCCTATGCCCAGATCTGCCCTGGAATGCCAAGGGAAGAATCTTCTCTAGAGGCTAGGTTTGATGTTAATAGGTTGGTTACATTTGGCAAATAAATAAATAAGTAAATGAGCACGGGCTGCTGGACCAGGACCTTCACTGGGCTTAGGTGTCTACACAGTGGGAGGCCCCAGGTTCCCCAAGAAGAACGCACACCCCAGACACAGTGCAGCGACACCGCCTCATCAAGCACCCACTTTCTCTAGTTCTAGGTCTCTCACCACCCCCGTCTCTTCCCCCATTGCCACCTGTACATTTTTCTCTCCCGTCTCCTTCTAGCTCATTCCCTTTACACATTTCTTGATTTGATCCGTCCTCCCCGGGATTCCCGTTTCTCATGTCTTTTGTCGTAGTAATACTTTCCCCCGACTCCATCTGCAGCACACACAAGCCTCTTTTCTCTCTCTCTTTACCTTTGCGTCTCTCCCAGCTTCTGGTCTCCCTCCTTCTCTCTGTCATCTCTCATCAATCAGAGAGACATGGGAAGGGAGAAGAGGCTTCCGTGCCCCACCTGCTCAGGTTGGGGTGAAACGCCTTCCCCGTCCCAGGCTGAGGTCAGAGCGTGGTGCCCCACAGATGGAAGGAGGAGGCAGCTCCACGCCAGCAATGCCCATTGTCCCCAGGCCCCATGGTAAGAGCCACACCAGCATTACTAATAGTGTCTAGCACCTGGTAGGTGCCTTGCAAATGTTTGTGAACATAATGAATGTGCTGTTACAATTATCATAGTTGTCTTAGATGAATGTTTACACCTAAATCGGGCAGTATCTCAAAGCTGTTTTTTTCTTTTATGGGCTCAAGGAGAGAAGTTGTTTGTTTTGTTTTTTTACAGGCAATGATTACCATAGCAGCATAGAAACCAGTTTCTGTGTTCCTACCACCAAACCCTAGAACTTGTGATAGACAAGATATAAACAGCATAATCTCAGATGACATTTCTAGACAAAAACAGCGAAGTAAAGCTTTGGGAGATTCAAAACAAGTGGCAAGTCAGTTTACATCTCTAAAAAGTTGGCTGCAGTAAATTCTCATTTCCTCTGACTTCTGTTATCATCTTAAACACGTATTCCCCCGTGGACCTCTCTTCCCGCTGTGTCGGCACGGGCCGTTAGCTTGTCGCCGGGACTGGCAAGCTGAGGTCAATTCTGTCCCTTCATTCATCAGATACCTCCTGAGGGCCTTCTGGGTGCCAAGGACTGTGCTAGGCGCTGGCGCTCACGCCTGCTGCGCACCCTCGAGGAGCCGCAGTGTAGTGGAGAAACAATCGTGTACAGATAGCATGGTCCAGGGTCACAGGCCTATGACGGGGACACTCACGGGGTGCAGGGAGGGCCCTGAGGCTGGGGCATCAGTTGTCCGTAAAGGCGAAGGGTGGGGGTTGGGAAGCGAGTCAGAAAGCGGTGACGCTTCAGTGAGCCGCACTCTGAACAATAAGCAGGTGTTTAGAATTAACCAGCTGGGGAATCCCTGCGGCAGATGCGATTGTTCTGGAAGAACTTAGCAAGTGCGTCATTCCTTGTCTTTCTTATTCGTTTATAGTGAACTTCTGAAGAATGAAGTAACCCCTGCATTGGAGCAATGCACTTAGGCATATGTGTACACACAGGCATATAAACCCACCAACAGCTACACCCCACCCACGCATTTGGGGAAATCAGTAGATTGTTGTTATTGCTTCAGAAAATAGATAGATTCCAAAAAAAAAAAAAAAAGGATTTTATATTTTTAAATGAATTTGCTAAGGATTTTTTCTTTGTAAAAGTTAACATACTTTTTTTGAATCATAAAAGGGTAGAAAAAGCTGCAGGTTAAACAAGAACTGAACAGGGAGAAATAAACATACTCATATTTCCCAAAGAGAGTTATTAATATTTTGATAATTTCCTTCCGGTCTTTTTCCCTACACACAAGTTTTGTTTATTTGTTAACCTAAGGATTAAGTCTGAATGGTCTTTGGACTACAGAGAAGGAAATAGTTTAATGGGATTTCACCCTCAATAGCGGTCATAAAGGTCACTTGACAACATGTATTGATTTTCTATTAAGTGTCGGGCGCCATGCTCAGTGCCGTGACAAAGCAGTAGACACGCCAGGCTCAGTGACTACCCGTGCGGGTTACCATGGAAATGTGAAGGACTGGAAATAAAAGGGGTGTCATGGGAACTGGCAACAGTCGACAAATCTTTTGGCTCCCTTGGCAGAAACTCTTTCATAGTCGTGAAGTCGTTGAGTGAGTGCTCACATTGGAAGGGTCTGTGAGCTGTCGCCCAAATAATAGTGCTTCTTGGTTGAAACAAACAGGGCATGTCTAGGACTGGCTTCTTCTCTCCTAATTCCCGGACTATTACTGACTTCTCTACGCTACCCTTCCTCTGGCAGCCAGGGCTCCCCCAGCTAACTGCCCCCTGCCTGCCACCACGGCAGCAGCCGCAAGAACAGGAAACCGGAGGTGGCCCTGCCACAGCAGTCAGCCCCAGCAGGCACCTTCCTTCCTGCCACGGGGCCACAAGTCACAAGGCCAAGGGGAGCGAGCCCCCCTGGGCCCAACACCCCATGTGTTGCCCTTTGTCTTAGGGAAACCATCACTCCCTCTTCCCCACCAAAATAGCGAGTCACCCCCGGCATGGAAAACAAACAAGCGAGCTGAGCACAGTCACAGCTCCTTCTGATGTTGCGAGATCCAGCGTCACATATAAACGGAGTTGGTGGTTTCTAGTCCCCCACTGCCAAACATAAATCACATGTCCCCCCGTCAGGCAGCAAAAGGTCAGAAATCGTACCTCTAGAAATCCTCCTCTTTGAGTTCAGGAGCTGCAGTTTCTGCAAACCCCGTGCTTAAATGGATTAAACATTAGCTACATGAACCAGCTCCAACAATGATTAGTTATCGACCACATCGTGGTGACATACTCACACCAGATTCCACCACAGAGTGTCATAATGACACACCGGCTGGCCAGTGTTAACGGATCATTTAGGGATAAGCCCAGGTTAAGGAGCGCACAGCCCTGGTTGTGTTATCACAATGGGCCCTCTGAGAGGCCAGGGATGGCAAGAGGGCCAGGAATTCTTAATGGTTTCGGGGAAAATGTTACAAAAGCAAACTTTCCTTCCTTCTATTTTGCGCCTTACGCATCCTGATATATCAAGGTTATTCCCATGGTAATTGATAATTCTGTGAACTTTAGAATCCATTAGGGTGATCACATGTCTGTCAGCCGTACTAAATGTCTCTGGAGCTGGGAAATTCCTTTGACTCTGGTTAAATATTACATAAAACATGCTTGCTTTGAATGGGCAAACCATAAACCGTACAGCAAAGTATGGGAGAAAGAAATCTCGAGCCACAGTAGATGAGTTTGAGTCCTTTCTAGTGATCTGACCTTGAATAATCACTGCGTCTCTAGATTTTTATATCATTCAAAGTTGTGCTTTACCATCATCTCCTATATAAAATATGCCCCAGCTGTCTGTTCTACCAGACCCAGGCAGAATTAGTGATACACACATACATAAATTTTATCAGTTTTTTAACATATATATTTATAAATATGTATTTATATACTTAAAAATATATATGTACATATATACATTATAATATAAAATGTATTTTATATTGCATGTATAATTAAAAATGTATTTGAAATGAGAATTTAAAATATATATGTATGTATGTATCTATATATGTATTTATTCTCCCTCTCTAAGCTGTGATTTCTGCAGAACGCACGGCTTTGGTTCTCTGTAGCGACCACGGTATTAGCCCAACTCAACTACAAAACAAAGGCCACAATAAGCTCCTCCCAAGGGCTCCTAGGAGGCTCAAAGGAGACAGTATTCAAGCACGTGTTTCATAAACTACAAAGCTCTGTGTGACTGTAGGGTGTGGTCTTATTTGCATAGCAATATTATTTCTGAGGGTGCCACATTTTATGAAAGTCAAGGAACCAAAGCCAGGGAAGCAGGCAGCTGTCAGCACTGAGTAACTCTGGGGTTGGGACTGAGAGCTAACAGGGAAGGTAAGGGGGAGATAGGGCAGGAGATTTCGAATTCTTACTTTATTTCCATTTTCAGTATTAGAAATATGAGTAATTTTCATATTACTATACTTTTTTTAATTAGAAAAATAAGTGCACACAATTCCAGGCAGCTACTTCAGCATCCACCTGGGGGCAGAGGGTGGGATGTGAACATACATCAAATATTAACTGAAACCAAAGCCTTGCCATGCTATTTACTGCATTATTACTGATAAGGATAATACCTTTCTCATTTTGATTCCAAACTCAGTGGACAAGTCAAGACTGGAATTCAAGAGACTCGACTATAGCCCTTTGCAGTGAGTGAAACCTTTGGAGCTTTAAGTGTATATGGTACAGTCCCCAAAGACAGTTCTCATACCCTCTGTCTTTGGCAAAGACATGGGCTCCCAGAAAAGCTGTTACCTACAGACAGATGGCTTCTGATATCTTACTTACTGCCGCTCATTCCTGAGCTCCAACATGTGGCTGAAAGAACATTGACAACCGACTGGCTTGAACCCGGACTCTGCCACGAAATGAGCCGCGTGACTTTGGACGATCACTTGCCCACCCTTTGTGGAAGCCAGCGTTCTGCCTTCCCAAGCGGGAATGCTCGCAAGGGGTGTGCGAGATTCTAGCGACACAAGGCATGTGAATTTGCTTTGTAAACTGTAAGACCTGTTGTAAATGTCAGGTATCTCATTTGCTTACAAGCATTCGAAGGCTACTTTGCAGAGAGGCACATATCCCCACGGCCACCAAGAAGATAAGGAAATCCAGGTGGAAAAGAATCAAATCACTCTCAAGAGGAGGAAAGAAATATTCCCACTACATAAACCTCCTCAATCCGTGGCAATCGAGCCCCAGTGTTCTTTAGTCTCTATTTACTTCTCCCTCCTGGGACTGTGTCGTCTTCCTCCCTGCTATACCCCGAGCTGGGACAGCCGTTCAATCAGTGCAGTTATCAGAGCAAATCAATTTCACTGTCCGGGTCCTTTGCCTGAAGCTCCCACAGTAGGATGAAAAGTGCTGTGAATGCCTCTGTCCTTAGTCACTGAAAGGGAAGCACCTAAATGTTCAGCTTCCTATTAAGCCTGGTAAAATTTCTTTTTACCAAAGAACACAGGGACTAAAATTCTTCATCAGCGCGTTGGCCAAAAGTGCAGATTAGCTGAAGTATGGAGTCCTGTGGTGTATTTGATGGGGCTGCCACAATTACACTGTAGATCTGTAAGTGGAACAAGGAGAAATGTTTTATGGAAAGAGAGAATCCAATGGTCAATGTAGAGCATCTGACCAAAGAAAGAACTTATCTAGGAAAATGAAGGAGAATGACAGGCTGCAGAGAGTAAGCAGACTGAGCCCAGGGCTGAGGTAGGAGCAGCTGGAGCTGAAGGTGGAGGGAGAGTGTGGACCACCACATTGCTGCACAACGCGGCCCACGCCCCGAACACTGCTCCCTTCTCCCCACCCTCAAGTGGATTTCCTACTACTGGTCTTGTAACTTGCAAAATTTTTCAAATATTTGTTCTAAATAGCTTGCCTCCTGCTGATAGAAAATTCTATCGGATCCTTATGCTTCGTATTTTATGTTCTTGCCTCTTTCATTGCCGGAGAACCTTCGGTACGCTATGGTTAGGCACAGTGACGGGCCTCCGTGCGGTATTTCTGACTCTAAAGGAGCAGATTCTGAAGCGAGCGTGGTGTCCACTGTGCGCATTTGTTGGGGTCTCCTCGTCAAACAGAAAGAAACTTCTCTTTCTCTTTTCTTTATTTGAAAGTATTACAGGGGTACAAATGTTTTGGGTTTCATGGATTGCTTTTGTAACGCTTGAGTGAGGGTTCTAAGTGTGCCTGTCACCCAGACAGTGTTCATTGTACCCTTTGAGTGGGTTTCGCCCCTCCCCCTCCCCTCCCCCCTTGATCTGTGTTGAGTTGTACGTGTTTCCCTCTGCACACACGTGTGCTCACCCCTTCCGTCTCTAAGCTTCGTTTTGAGCCACACAGAGTGTTGACTTTTTAATCAAACGTCTTCTCCGTACCTCTCGAGTTGTTTTTCTTCTTCAATTTGTTCATGGGGTTTGTTACTTTATAGATTTCCTAATGTGAGTATATCCCTGCATTTCTAGAATAAACCATCCTTGATCATGATGGACTTTTGAGAATAATAATAAATGGGACAGGTTCAGCTTCTTTATATTTTATGAAATTCCTTTTTTGAGTTTAGTTACATATGTAACTTTTGTTAGTATAGTTTTTCCAAATTTTCTGTTTGGAGCATGAGAAATTTCCTTCAATTGGATTTCCACAGTCTTCAAACTAGAGTTTGGGCAGCACTCTACCTTACTGCGTTACCTATAGGTTTCAAGAACACGCAAAAAAAAAAATCTGAGATAATCTGGAAGGCGTGCCTCAACTACTCGAATTGTTTATCCTAAGTTTTCAGTGTGAACTTTCAGTTGGTCCAGTGAGATTTTCTTTGCTAGTTTCTGTTGCAAAATTGTTATATTTTAAAACCTCTTTCCATTAAGATTATGAGATATCTCAAAATTTCTGGATTATTATGTAGAAAGAACATGAGTTTTTATATCAGAAAGACCTTGGCAATTACATCATCCAATGCCACCTACTGTGTGACCCTGAAAAATTCAGGTAAGTCCTTGAGCCTCAATTTTCTCAGATGGTAAATAAGGAAAAAAATATCTACTTTGTAGAGCTGTTGTAAAGTGGATATATTTATACATAGGAAGATATTCTAATCTATTCAGCTTATGTAATTATTTATGGAACGTATGCTTTGGGAAGGCATTATATTTATGCTACTATTTATACTTCTGATATCCAGAACCAGATTTTGATTTTAAGACACATGATTGAGTGTGGTCAATCTGAGTGGTCAGATTTAGCAAATAAAAATACAAGACACTGAGTTATATTTAAATTTCAGATAAACAATGAATAATCATAGCCCATGCAATATTTGGTACAGCCTTACACTAAAAAAATATTCACTGTTTATCTGAAATTCAAATTTAACTGGGGATCTTACATTTTACCTGGCAACCCTACACTGTAACCACCTCTTCCAGTTTGAACAATAATGGCCAATTGTGAACGATCTTCCCCACATGTGTTCTGATTTTGCCTGTGCTCTATTTTAAACAAGAAAACTAAGCTCAGCTATATTTCAATATAGAATCTTTCTTCAAGGCATAAGGGATTTTTTTTAACCAAATGGCTTGACCAGGCAATTGAAGTCCAAATGTTATTTTTGTTAGATCTGTCCTTCCTTTGGACTTAACCAGCCATGGTTGCAGTCACATTGGTAGCATATAAGATTTTCAGACATTGTTTAAGTCGACTGATTTTAAAAGGAGGGTGTTGGAGCTTTCTGCACATATTAAGCCAGGAAGTTAGTCTTCCAGAGAACATTTTTTTTCTTGCCTACATTTGTGTTTTCCGTCTGCTCTGCTGCCTCCAATGGTCACTTTAAATTGCAGCTATGTTATTCTCTGGCTGGAGAGCCCTGGACAAATCAAGGGTCTGTTTCCCACCAGAAAACCTCTGGGTAATCATTCCCACCCACTCCGGGAGCAGCTGTGCCATGAAGGAACACAGGGAAGCAGAATTCCACCGTACATACAATAGATGGTTCTCCAGGACCACAATTGAAACAACAAAGGTTTCCAAAACACAAAAGGCAGAACTGGGACAAATGCCACTAGAAGAGGTGAATAGACTCCGTACCCTCTTGAAGGACCCTGAAGTGGCCCTTATTGGTCTGGAAATGGGGCTGCTTCGTTAGGCTGCTCATTAAGTTCCTCACCCAACAAGTGCCCTGCATTAGTCCCCAGCCCTTCTCTCCTAAGGGGAGCTCCTCATTTCCCTCTTCCCTTGTACCTTGTGCCTGTACCTCGTCCCTGGGAAGGGCTAGTCCTTTAGGGCCAAGGCCAGAGGGGTGCTGTTGGATTCACATAAACAAAGAAAACAGGTGTTTCCCTATAGATTTTTCCATTTTGAGTGTCTGTGTTGTCAAGGTCCCAGAGGATTTGTTGCCCATTACCAAGAACAAATTAAATCTCTAGAAAGTGAGAGTGAAATAGGAAAAAGCAATTTACTACTTGCTTTTCTTCCTTTTATTGTCTTTCTCTCAGCAAGGAAAAAATATCCATAAACTTAATCATAAGACGGAACACAGCTCAGTGGAGAAACCGTGGTCCCGAGAGACAAGCAGCACAGCACCGAGAAGGGCTCGGGGCAGGAAGAAAGAGGAAGACATTCCTCCCCGAGATTTCCTATTTTAGAAACTACGATGGATGTGCCTAGACTTACCTTGCTTTATGTGGCAGATTTATCCTTGAAAAGTTGTGAATAACGAAATGCTTAGAAAACTGACTCGTATCTCACTGACTGCTGCTGAAATCGTAGGTTCGCCGCTTCCATCTTCATCTGGGGTACTTCCTGACACCGCATTTCTCTACTGTAGTATTTAAAGTGAATCCCCAAAAAAGTCAAGTTTCCTTTTATAGTGAGATGACTCATCGCTTCTGCCTCCCAACCTCCCAACATTTTCCACCCCCAGAGGTAGCTGTGCAAAGTGGGTCGAGGGAAGCTGGGGCAAATGAGCCATTCTGCACCTCCACGTCCCCCGGGCGTAGAAGAATCCTAGTATGGACACCTACCTGCCTGTGGATCAGGTCCTCTGTCACCCCTCCCGCAGCATGCCACAGTTCCCTTCCATCTCACCCGTCACTGTGGTAGTGAGTAGGTTAGTATCTGTATTCCCCACAATCCATAAATTGACAGAAGGGACTCCGTCTTTCATCACCGTGTGTCTTGTACCCACCACGATGCCCACCATGTAGCACGTAGCAACGAACGCAGCTATTACTTGTATCATCGTCTAACCCAGGATGACAAATACAGTTGGTTCTCATCATTCAGGGCAGTTGCGTTCTATAAAGTCACTGCAAGCAATGATTTAGCAAATACAGACCCGTTGCTCTTGGATGAAACACAGGGCTAGGGTCTCGTGAGCCTCTCACCTTAACGTTTTTGTCAACCGATCTAAACATAACCTTCTTTTATGTGTATTTCCCATTAAAGACACTTTATTTAATATATGTTGTTGATTCGTTACCACTGAACCCACCGCTGCTCTGTATTTCCTCAACAATGTCCTTCACCCTCCTACTTTGGGCTTCAATTCAAGCTTTGGCTTTGGCGTAAAATGTTTCCTCTTCCCTTGATAATCATCCCCACCCCTTATTAAACTCCTTGGCTTTCTTCAAGTTCCACTGAGATCTCACGTCTTCTCAGATTCACAGAGAAAGAAAATTCCTCTTTCTCTCATAAAATATGGCTTGTGACCGTATTTTAGCAGTCGTCACAGAGTTGCGTCAAAGTTATTCAGATGTGCCAATCATCCCAATCAGCCTATGAAATCTTGGCTTCAGAAACCATGTATTTTTCACCTCTGACTCCCCAATAGCTCCAGCATTGATCTGTACATATAGGTGATCAATAGTTGCTTTTCAAGAGTGAATTTGATTGATTGTCTCTTGATTGTCACTCCGGGGCTGAGAGTAGGCAAAGTAAAGCAGAAATCCTCAAAATTGCATGCCCACTCAGCTATCCAACCAGCTTATCTCCTCTCAGCAGAGCCGAGAATGCCAGGAAGCCTGGCCCTCTGACTTTGCCCCACCTTTGCCCGGGGGCCTCTGCTCTCAGGACAGGAATAGAGTTGCTGACATGTTGTGGAAACCAAGACCTGCCCCGTTGTAAAGCATGAAATCAAATATTGAGTCTCTTCCTTATTGGAAATCCTGCTAAACTAGATCTCTCGGCTGCACATAATAACCCTTTCACTCTGGAGAGAATACGCTCAGAGGGTTGATGTTGGCCATTCCAAAACTCCTCCCTCAAGATTTCACCTGACGTGTGACAGCATGACACCCGCAGGTCTCCCTTGTTGATGATGAGCTCAGCCTCCGGGCACAGTGGCCCCAGGCTCCAGGGTGCACCTGTCTGTGGAGAGGAGGACGTTCCCAGAAGGCTTGAGCCGGAGCCCCCTGGGGAGCTGGTAGTCATGACGGAGCGGCTAACAAAATGCCTCTTGTCCAACTCATACTTTCTTTGACCTCGCTGGGGGGTCTGAAATATCTGTATTCTTGGTCTGTTGTTTACGTCACTTGGCAAGACGATGAGGAAGTGGAGTGGGGAAGTGTTGAAGGTGAATATGAGCAAGATTAGCAGGAGATTCTACAAAAGGCTGAGCATATCGCACAGAGACGCCTGTAGGTTAGTAAGAAATGCTCTCCGGGACACGTCCATGGGGATGCATGTAAGTGATGAGACTCGCAGGTAAAGCAGAGAAACCCTCAGTTGTGCTTGTGGAGTTAGTCCCACTGCTTTCTGCCTGGTAGGTCACCTCGGCAGCAGTGGAGGGGAAGATAGCAGCCCGTAGGCGTGTGACATTAGGAAGGACAGGCCTCTCCTCTGCAGAGCACAAGCAAACATACAGGATTTCTTTACAGTTCTGATAAACTCTACTTTTCAGACCTACTTATTCATCAGTGCTCAGGAGCAGGGGAGTCAACCTTTATTTCAAGGGACTAGATTCCAAGGAATGACATTCCCAGAACCAGTGGGATTCAGAACTGAAAGGGATCTTAATCATCACGGAGTCTAGTTTAAAAATTGAACCTTTGTAAACGTAAAAGTCGAGTCTCAGAAGATACAAGTGTGAGTTACCCAGAGGCACACAGCCGAGGTTATTAGAGCCCAGCGAGCCCAACATCCACCCTGCGTTTTCCCCGCCAGACCACCACCCGCCGAGGGAGTGTGCCCATGGTCTGCTGCTGGCTCCGCACTCTCCTTCCCCCCCGCCCTACTCACACCTCTGAGCTGCCTCTGCTTTCCAGAGGCTGGAAGCCTGAAATCTTCATTTCTCAGAATCCCGACCAGTGAGGTTCTGAGTCAGGTTTCAACAATGAAAGGCAACTGCAAGATCTGGAAGGCAGAGGAAGAACAGATGCTATTAAGGTCCCTGCAGCAGCAACAGGCAGGTGCGTCAGTTGTGCGGAATTCCGAAGTTGGCAGATGTGACACCGTTTAGCAGCTCCTAGGCGTCCTGCTGCACCTGAATCACACCCTGTGCAGTGGATACTAGTGCTGGTTTCCTGCAGTTCCTTAAACTTTCCTATTTCTTGAACAGTAGTGGCAACATTTCCAGACCTTTGCTCCCTCAGCCCCAACCTGTAATTCCCTATATCAGACCACTTCCTGCTTAAAATACTCAAAATGGATTCTGAGTCCTGACTCCACCCTAACTCAGTGGTCTCCAACCTTTCTGGCACCAGGGACTGGCTTCATGGAAGAGAATTTTTCCACGGGGAGTGGCGTGGAGGGGTGTAGGGGGAGCTCAGGCAGTGACACGAGAGATGATGGAGAGCGGCTGTAAATACAGATGAAGTTTCACTGGCCCACCGCTCACCTCCTGCTGTACTAACAGGCCAGGGACCAGCACCGGTCCGTGGCCCCGGGCCTGGGGACCACAGTCCTAACTGGTACACTGATACTGCTTCTTTCCACAAGATTGCTTCTACACATGTGTCTTTCAAAAGCAATGAATATGTCCCAGGTGGTGGTGAACCATCACCAATCGCTCTTTCGAAAAAGACTACCTGCTCTTAAAAAGATGCAGGGCTTCTTTGACAAGGCACAAATGATGCTCCTGAGAGACACAGCTCTCAGTGATCTTCAGAAGTGTTTCAGTGATTTTTACAAGTAAGGCCAAGGAGACGTGTCAAATTGTTTCCTTCAGACACAGCTTGTCATAGACGCAGGGTTGGTAACACTAGAGTGCAAATGCGTGGATCGGGAGTTGCTAAACGTCTGTGGGCCGTGGTCCCCTTTGGCTGTCTGGAAAACCTATAAACCCCCTTCTCAGAATAATGTCTTCAAATGCATAATGTAAGATATAATTTATTACAAAGGAAAGCAATTCTATTTAAATAGATTTCTCAAAATATTATAAATCAAATTTTTATTAGTATAGATGTATATATTTTTTTCTTTATTAACCCAAAAAGCAACCTGATTGGACTGCACTACATATCTAATGACCACCATAATTTAAAAGTTGTAATCAGCAAGCACAAAATTTTGGTGTAACTCTGCCACCATTGTAAAATACAATAGGCTTGTTTCTTGTGGTGACAGTCACTATTAGACTTTTGATGTGTTGCCTGCATTCCTAAAAAAAGGATATGATAAATCTCAATTGGAAGTTAATGAAAATAATAGTGTAATTTTTTTCCATCCAAGTTCATGGACCCAAGGTTAAGAACACCATATCCGGATGTGTGGGAGATCCCTTCTCACCCTCTAATGCGCTTGAAAGGAAACTGTGGGCTGAGCCAGGCTTCAGAACTTCAGTCACCAAAATAGGGACACGTTGGCAATCCACAGTCTGTGATGTGTGCATGCAATATTCTTGGGAAAAAAGAATACTCAGCAAATGTGATTTCTACAATTTCTCTAAGGTACGTAAAGGTTGAAATATTGAACGACAATCCACTTTTCAATACCAGCATTGTCTGAGATCAGTTAGGAATGAAAAAGATGGCGCCTCTTCATTGAAAAGGGGAGAAGAGTACCTCTTAATGCATCCTCCCTTTCTAAGGAGGGACAAAATGAGCACCCATCTTCTTTGTATGAAGTACTCATTGTTAGGATCTTAAAAAAAAAAGTTGGAGAGGGAAGGAAAACATCATAAAAGTATTCCTTATTCTCCTTTCTGCAAAGGATTACCATGTTTGATGTAAATATTTAATCTTGACCTTCCCCCAACCCTGGAAAAGTGTGAGTACTGTGGGAACTCTTAAAAGTAATGTAGAGAAAGTGCAATGTCTCTCATGTAGTCTGAATAATATGCTAGAAATCTCAGTTCCTTTGAACAACAGAAAATTGCTTGAATATTTAAGCATGCATTTGTTCTTGGGAAACAAAATGTTCAGCTCTAGTGGTTGCCACAGCAACTGCCTGGGCTAAAAATACAAAATTTGCCATAAGAAGAAAAAGTATGTACCAAGCAGGAATGGGAAGAGAAAATGGGAAATCTCCCAAAGGAAGATCACTGGCAGGAATCAGCCGGCAAAGACAAGGATGGAGATGTAGCTGTGGGAAGCCATTTCCTGTAGGGCAGTGTGCTCAGGTAGAAGCCTACAACCTCCCCCACCCCAAAGCACTTCTCCTCTCTCCTACCTCCCTGCACTTCCTCCCTCTAAAAAAGAGAAATCACAGTTGCACTGAGTGTGGGGAGCCTAACCCTCTGAGCACCATCCTGGTCAACAGAACAGGTACAGCCAGGAGAGGGTGGAGTCCCTGCCGCCATCTTCAGAGCTGACACTCTTCTCATTGATCCTGCCTCTGGCTTGGCCTGGCCTTCAGTGTCTCTCCTCCTAGTGGGAGCTTGAGGTTTTCCCTCTTGCCCCGGTCAAGGTGGCTTCCTCACTGCCTCACGCACGCTCCGCTGCCCCTGCCGCTAAGCTCTGCCGCACGCTGTCCCTCCACTTGGGAATACGTGCTTCCCCCTGCGGTGCACTCAGCTCCTTTTCTGTGTCTGGCTTGCTTTAAAGGACACCTCCTTCCTGCAGCTTCCTGCAGCTACTCTTGCTCTCAATGGTTTCTCCTTTCTCTTAAAATGCTGTTTCAAAGAGAGCCGGCACCACAGATTTTTGTGTGTGTGCATTTGCTTAGCCTAGATTTCAGGCTCCTGGGAGCAAGGATCTTGCAATAAACTATGACTCTATTCCCTTTGGTGCCCAGCACCATGCCCAAAGTGCACTTGTTGACAAAACCTATGCCACCACTGCGGGAGAAGAAGAGTAAAGGCTGAACTACGGTGTCGCATTTGCCCCTGTGTACAGTCTGCAGTTCAGAGCATTGCAATGTACCCACAGTTGCTGTTTCTTGATTAAACACAGTTCCAAGGTTAACTCCACTTACCTCTCTTTGCCTAAGACCTCCACGCCAATGGCAACAGCCCCTCAAACCTACACAAACTTCCCTGCCACCCCTGTGCTTTTGTCTAAGGTGTAGCATAGTGGAAAGAAAGCTGGTTTAATAATACAATTATATTCTAATTACACTGGGTGATTTTAGATCATGATTCTACACTACAATAGAAAAATTAAGGATTGGGAACGAGAAAAACTAGTCTCAGGTCCTAGCCCCAACCTGTCTCCCAATGCCCAATAGGTAATGGACAATGGACAAACGCTAGGTATCTATTTCCTCATTTGGACAAAGGGGCTATATTGCTGTCCTCTTCATGTAATTAATTACTCTGAGGATTCAATCCAATGAGGGATATGTTACAGTGCTTTGAAAAATACAGCCTGTTGTGCAAATTGCAGGTATCACCGTGAGTTAACTCTCTCCAACAAATAAAAACCAGAATGAATTACTCCTAATCAACCAAACCTTGCGTGTCTTTTAGGTCCAGTCTAAATTCCTAAATTCTCTTAGCTCCTGTTAAATTATCAGGGCTAGGCCGGGCGCGGTGGCTCACGCCTGTAATCCTAGCACTCTGGGAGGCCGAGGCGGGCGGATCTCTCAGAGAATCACAGCCCATACTGGAGCAGAAACCCACAAGCAGAAACCTCCATGGGAACCAGTTCTAGAGTAGAAAAATGTGCACTGTAATTGATAAATGCTGGCGGCTCGATGTGAATAAGAGTTAAAAACATTAGGGGGACCTGGCGTTTATGTTTTACCTCCAGGTCATCACAGTGAATGTTAGAGAAAACTCCCCTCATGCTTCCAGCAAGAGGAAGAGAAAAGTAACCATTTCGGAATACACCAGAACATTCTGTTCTTAACAAGGCCCACCCTCAGGGGAAACTATTTTACCAGAGCCCAACCTCTCTCGCCATTATTTTTCAGTATCATACTGCAGGTCCTGGCTAATGCAAGAAGACAATAAGAGGTTGAGAAGGAACAAATAAAACTGTCTTTGTTCACAGATGACATGATAATCTATGTAGAAAAGCCAAAAGTATCGATAAAAAAATCTCCTGGAAATAGCAATTATAGCAAGGTTGCAAGATATAAGGCTAATATACAAAAAAAAAAAAAAATCAAATCAATCACTTTCCTATATACTAGCAATGAATAAGTAGAATTTGAAATTAAGATATTACTATTTACACTACCACCCCCCAAAGTGAAATACTTAGGTATAAATCTAATAAAATATGTGTAAGATTTTTAAAAGGAAAACTACAAAACTGAGACGAAAAGAATCAAAGAACCACATAAATGGAGAAATGTACCATCTTAATGAATAGAGTCAATATTTTCAGTATGTCAGTTCTTCCCAACTTGAGCTATAGGTTCAACACAACCCCAATCAAAATTCCGTCAAGTTTTCTTCTTGTGAGTATTGATACACTGACTTTAAAGTTTATATGGAGAGTCAAAAGACCCAGAAGAGCCAACTCAGTATTATAGAAGAGCAAAGGCAGAGGACTGACACGCTACCCTGCTTCAAGACGTATTACATGACTACAGTAATAAAGGCAGCATGGTAGTCACAAAAGAATAGGCACATAGATCAACAGAACAGAACAGACAGTGCAGAAATAGAAGATACATGTATTGACGAAGAAGCAAAGGCAACGCAATGGAACAAAGATTGTTTTTTTCAACAAATGGCACTGTGACAACTGGATATTCACATGCAAAAAGTGATTCTAGACAGACCTTACACCCTTCACAAAAATTTACTCAGAATGGATGACAGACCTAAATGTAAAATTCGAAAGGACAAAACTCCTAGAAGATAACATAGGAGAAAACCTTGATGGCCTTGGGTATGGTGATGACTTTTTAGATACAACACAAAAGGTATGGTTTATGAGTGAAATAATTGATAAGCTGGACTTTATACAAACCACAGACTGTGAGAAAATATTTGCAAAGGAAACATTTGGGGGGAAAAACAAACAGCCTCTCTCAGACTCTTATGTCTCTCATTCTTTCCACAGTGATACTAATTTGCCTACCTGGTTTTCCAGCCCAAAGCAATACGTCCTCAGGTGAGTGAGAAGCCATGAAAGATTTTCATGCCATCCAAGGTAGACCCCTCTAGGTGACAGACCATTCGTACCAGGACCACAAAAATACAAACGGACACTTGCCGGAGCCTCCACACACAGGAGCAAAAGGCCCCATGCCCTTCCACTGCCCCTGCGGTGGTCACTCTATCATCAGGGATTGTCCAATAATTGATATTCATAATGAAGCTTGATTATTCAAAAAATGTAAAAATACCTATAAACTACTCTAGCGTCACAAAAAGATATATTTTACCAAATATCCCATCAAATATTATCAATTTAAAACTAGGGTTGTGTTTTTTATAAAGATATTAACTGCCTGAAAAACTCATGGATGAGATACTCTTCATTCCTCCAACTGTGGAATAAACGAGTTAATATCAAGAAGGGTAGATATTTATTTGCTGGCAAACTCTGAAGCTAAATGTGACTACTGCTAGAATGTGGTGTGTTGTCCTCATTGCTGGAGGAATATTGGAAACATAAAACTTGGGAGTGAGGAAGAATGTGCATAAAACAAAATCTAGACTCTTATATTCTTAATGTTATATATAAACTTCCCATAGCAAGCGATCCTGATTATTCAATTTTTCAAAATTAATTTGGACTTCAGCTACTCAGATACCTTGATTAAAGGTGGTCTTTGGAAAATTGTGACAAGAAGGTATTTTTCAGGCTGAACGTACTAGATAATTGGTGTATGTGGAACCAACAAAAAGGAAATTGTACCATGGTCACATGAGATTCATGTGATCTCACACAAGGCTGTATTTTAAATTCGTCTCTTACATGTTTAAACTACTGGGACATATGTACAATGTATTGACCACCACACTGTCCTTTGGTTTATGGTTATAATCCTAACAGAGAAGAAAAAGAATGGCCTAATGCATCCACCTTTAGCAGAGAGCTTTTAAAAACTAAAATTATTCAAAACACGATACTAACATTTATTATAAAGAATACCTTGGAGTAGTAGCATGAAGAGGCAAGGTGGTATATAAAGTGAATTCAGTGAAGAGAAAATCCACAGAGGCTTTTTTTTCAGTCAACTTTAGGCAAGTTACTACTTCTCTTCCTTTCTCAGGCTCCTTATCTATTAGTGGAACGGGGCAGATATGACAGCCTCCATGGTCCCTTCTAGCTCCCACATGCTAAAAATTCTCTTTTGCTCCCTAAGATCACCCTAATCCCGGAAACTCAAGGAGTACCCCTTGCTTAATTAACCATGTAGAAAACTGTGAGTTCTAAAGTAAGTCCAATATCGTTTTATTTATTTTGGGGTCTTGGATTTCCACTCGGTTCTTCTCAATTGAATGATGAAATCTTGGAGTCTACAGAAGCCTTTAATATTAATATTATGCAATGCTCAATTTATGGAGATGGGGAGCCTGGGATTTAGAAATTTGCCCAAGGTTATACACAGTGGTGCGGTCGAGATCAGAATACATTTCTTGACCACCAGTCCTCTGTTCTCCACTCTACGATGCTGCTTTTTTGCTATATGTTTGAGATAATGTGTAGATTAAAATTATAGAAAACATCTAAAGTCCACAAGCTTCTGGAGTCAGAATCAGGAGCAGGGAAGCCAATGTAGTTATAGCAGAGGTTCTTTGAGAAAAAAATTAATAAAACATTGTTTAAGAGGTTAAAGGCCTCTAGGGATAAGAATCTGGCCTTCTTTGCCAACACAGAACTCAATGAAAACTAAGACTTATGTATAAATGTATTTTTGTTGAAGTTTTTCCATTGAGATTGGAGGAGGGCAAACTGATTTAGATAAAATGAGAACTGACCTCAGCTGACCCAAAACTTTTGCCCAAGGCACAAAACAAAGCCCCAATAAAACTATACTCTCAGTTCAGAAAAAGGTCAGTAACGGGGAGGGTGGGTGAGGATGGGGCCTGAGAAATGAAAACATTTGTATGATTCTCCTCTTCCTGACCAAAATTTGCACTGCCAAATTGTCATGAGAAAGGCTGTTTATACAGACATCCCAGCCCAGCTGGAATAAAAGTAGGAATCAACTCATCGGATTTTATACTTGGTTCCCAAGGAAAGAAGAGTTCAGTGAAGATTTTGAATTTCTGATGCCTTAGATAAACAGTTTTCTCCTACATCAGGAAGGCAGGTATTGAGCGAAAAAGGTATGGACCTCTTTCCTAGGCAGGCAGGGTCTCAAAAAGTTATTTAGAGTTCAAGTGTGCCCAAGATTAAAGGAGGAGGATAGCCGTGGTGTAGACCAGGCCTCTTAGGTCAGCTTCTGCAGGACCTTAGTGGGGACACAAACTTGATCACAAAAGCCAGAGAAAGACCTTGATATTCCCTGACAGAAATTCAAGAAACATTAATCCATGATGGTGCATTCATAAAAGGTTATGAAGAATTGGTTTTGGTTTTAAAATGTATGCTCTCTTGGCATGGATACGGAGAGATAGGAACACTCCTACACTGCTGGTGGGACTGCAAACTAGTGCAACCCCTGTGGAAAGCAATATGGAGATACCTGAAAGCGATACAAGTAGATCTGCCATTTGATCCAGCAATCCCACTACTGGGCGTCTACCCAAAAGAACAACAGACACTCTATAAAAAAGACACCTGCACTCGAATGTTTATAGCAGCACGATTCACAATCACAAAGTTGTGGAAACAACCCAAGTGCCCATCAGTACACGAGTGGATTAATAAAATGTGGTATATGTACACCATGAAGTACTATTCAGCTATAAGAAGCAACGGTGATATAGCACCTCTTGTATTTTCCTGGATGGAGCTGAAACCCGTTCTACTAAGTGAAGTATCCCAAGAGTGGATGGACAGGCACCACATGTACTCACCGGCAAATTGGTATTAGCTGATCAACACCTAAGTGGACACACAGGAACAACATTTATCCGGTGTTGGGCAGACAGGAGTGGGGAGGAGGGGATGGGTATATACACACATAATGAGTGCGATGTGCACCGTCTGGGGGATGGTCAGGCTTGAGGCTCTGACTGCAGGGAGGAGGAGGGGGCAAGAGCAATGTACGTAACCTTAACATTTGTACCCCCATAATATGCTGAAATAAAAAAAATAAAAAGAAAAAAATCTTTGGATTAAAATTGGCCCTTTTTTTTTTTTCAGGATAAGAGTCCTACAAAAGCTCTTTCACCCCTAAAGTAGTTATTTTTAGTGCCAAGGTCTTTTCTTTCTAATACATTTTTTTTCTCTCTCTCTCTCCTTTTTTTCCCCCCCTTGACATCTAAGTTGTACCATTAAATAAAATGTATGAATTAAATTTCAATTTTACTGAAGCTGAAGGTAGAATTAAAGGGATCATACAGATGAGTGATTTCACCACATATTGCTTCACATAAATTTACATAAAGCTTCAAAAAACTCTACACAGCCTCTAAAAATTCTTTTGAAGGAGAAGAGAGGAAAATGTATATTTACTGATCACCCACGGTTTGTCAAGCACTGGACTGGATTGCTCTATTT
>CAUYRT010004447.1:0-38562 GCA_963574885.1 Lepilemur ruficaudatus
GCCACCATGCCCGGCTAATTTTTTCTACATATTTTTAGTTGGCCAATTAATTTCTATTTTTAGTAGAGACAGGGTCTCACTCTTGCTCAGGCTGATTTCGAACTCCTGACCTTGAGCGATCCGCCCGCCTTGGCTCCCAGAGTGCTAGGATTACAGGCGTGAGCCACAGCACCAGGCCTGTTATCGTTTCTTTGAAACACTAACATTTTAATAGAAATGAGCCATTCTTATAAAATTTTTTATAAACTCCCTTTCAAATAAATGCAGAAATACTAATATGTGACCCTGACCAA
Organism: Lepilemur ruficaudatus; assembly: GCA_963574885.1. Taxonomy (NCBI): domain Eukaryota; kingdom Metazoa; phylum Chordata; class Mammalia; order Primates; family Lepilemuridae; genus Lepilemur; species Lepilemur ruficaudatus. The sequence continues at coordinate 294 of CAUYRT010004447.1, forward strand.
AATATATTACATCATTTGTTATTTGCATATATTAGAAATATTTGTTTTTGAAATTCCAGCATATAACATGTGTTCTTGCTATTAACAATTTTGCTTTATTTTCCTTATTAGCTAAGATATTTTACATTTTGTAGCCCTTGCTCTTATAGCCTTTCATAAATAATGGTTTCAGTCTAGGTATCATAAATAAAAAATTCTTAGATCAACAAACATCTACTTTAAAATAAATATCACTATCACATAGTTTACAAAATAATTTAATCCAAAAATTCTTAGTTACTTGTCTTCAGCTTGGATTGAAATGTATGTTTTAGATTCAATTAAACATGAACATTCATGCTTAGATCTTTGCAGTTTTAGACAGTCCAACTATTGGAAAAGGATTTCTGAAAATTTTGTGAAATCACTAAAAATTGACAGGGATCATCAAATCCCTTCTTGCCCAGTCAGTCATTAGCCCTCTCTGTTGGTGATAACTCAGTTAATGTTGAATTGTAAGCATAGCATAGGGTAATGAGGGAGCAGAGCTCCCTCTTGTGTGTGAAATCAGAAGAAGCCACCTGTGGGGAAAGGAACTCATTCATATTCATTAATTTGATCCAGAACCTCATTAGTATATTCCACATGCAGGGGATGGAAAGATAAAGTCCCTGCCCTCAAGGAGATTAGAGTCTAATGGGGAGACAGATGGTCAGACAATTAGAATACAATGTAATTATTGTGATCGTGGAGGTATGTTTAACATGCAATCAGAATGTTTAAGGTGAGAATGTTGGCACCAGTGGCGTCAGAGGAAACTTCACAGAGGTGGTAACACGAGCTGAGACTTGAAGAGTGGAAAGACGTTTGCCAAGGGTGTGAGAGCATTCCAGGCAGAGGAAATAGCATACACAAAGGCATGAAGGCTTGAAAGAGCATGTCAGATTCATGCAGAGGCCAGTAGCTCAGTATGGCTATAGATTAGGCTGGGCAAAAGATGGAGATGCAGAGATAGATGGGCCCAGACCACAAAGCACTTTATATGTGATAGCAAGAAGATTAGATTTTACCCAGAGCAGAGAAGTGAAATGGTTACATTTGCTTATTAGAAAAATTATTCTGGAACCAGGCATGAGAGGATGAGGCTGAGTTAGGGCAGACACAGTAGGGGAGGAAATGCATGGATAGTTGCAAGAAAGATTTAGGAGGTAAGATGGTCCAGGTCTCTGGCTTATTTGATTGACCAAGTGGTGATGCTGTCAAAGAGACAAAGACAACAAAATGAAAAACAGGGTGTAGACAGTGAATTCTGTTTGGAGACTGTTAAATTTGAGGCATGAAGGGAACATCCAAGTGAAAATGTCCATGGTGGTTGGCCCTTTTGAGTTTGGAGCCCATGGAAGGTCTACCTGGAGACATTTGAGAACCATTAGCCATGGGAATGCATGAGATTGCCTGGAAATCTTGAATAGTGCTAAAGGAAGAAAGCCAAGACAGATTCCTGAGGAGCATAAACATCTAATAGAGAGAAAAAAGAACTATCAGAAGAGCCATCAAGGGATGGCCAAAGGCAAAAGACCCAGGAGAACATGGTGTCATGGAAGTCCAAGGAGAAAAAGTTATAAGGACAGTGTGGTCCACAGTATCAATACCACAGGGAGGGCAACATGGGTGAAAAGTGAAAGCTTCCCTTTGGATTTAACTTTTAGTGACCTAATGAAGAAGGCAGGCATGAGGAAAAGTCAGATTGTAGTAGCATGAAGAGATAGGCAGTGGAAATGCCAATATAGGCTATTCTTTCAAAGAGCCTGGCTGTGAAAGGGAGAGATTAGGATAGGATGGTAGCTGCAAAGGACCCTGAAGATCAAGGGGGAAGGTTCCTTGTCACTGTGTTTTTAGGATGGGAAAAATTTAAGCATATTCTTGGGAGAAGGAGCCAGCAGAGAAAGAGAAGCTGAAAATCTATGAAGGAGAAGGGGATAACTGATGATAAAAGTGGTGAAGAAGGTGGGCCTGGTGGCTCATGCCTATAATATTAGCACTCTGGGAGGCCAAGCTGGAAGGATTGCTTAAGGTCAGGAGTTCAAGACTAGCCTGAGCAAGAGTTAGACCCGTCTCTACAAAAAATAGAAAAATTAGCTGGGCGTGGTGGCACAAGCCTATATAGTCCCACCTACTTGGGAGGCTGAGGCAGGAGGATCGCTTGAGCCCAGGAGTTTGAGGTTGCAGTGAGCTATGACGATGCCACGGCATGGAGCTCTAGCAAGGGTGACAGAGCAAGACTCTGTCTCAAAAAAAAAAAAAAAGTGGTGAAGAAGGCAGGCAGGACTGAGATAGAGCCAAGAGGATGAATTTGCAGAATTGGAGAAAAGAGAGACACCTATTCCTTTGGGATGGGAGAGTTGAGAAGCTAGGAAAAAGACAAAAAATTCATGTTAAAACTGACACTCAGAGGTTATGTGACCTGCCCAAAGGACAGGATTAAAAGTTAAAACTGTCTGTCTCTCTATCTCTTTGCCTGATACCACGCTACCCCCAGAGACAGCAAAAGGAGTTGGCCGCTAAGATGGAGAGCAGAAGGCTGGGAGCTAGGGTGTAATAGGAAAATCCCAGCATTAGAACTAGAAGGGACCTGGAGATCATCGTATCCAGTTACAGATGAGGAAACCAAGGGCCAGTGAGATTGTAACTTACCGGTCCAATGTTATAAAGTGAACTGAAGCTAGATCCGGAACTGATTCCAGCCCAGGGTTCTCTCCATGAAAGATTAGAGAAGAGATAGATGGAGTAATGAATGCCCCCTCCTTCCCAATCTGGTAGCTTATTTGTTCCCAGCTCTGTTCTTAGCACTGTATATACACAATCTCATTTCATTCTCACAATGATGCTATAAGGTAGACATTGTTATCTCCATTTTCCAATAAAACCAGGTCTCTGTAGAGGTCAAGTCACTTGCAAGAGGCAGAGGCAGAATTAAAACCCTTTGGGCCGGGTGCAGTGGCTCACGCCTGTAATCCTAGCACTCTGGGAGGCCGAGGCGGGTGGATTGCTCAAGGTCAGGAGTTCGAAACCAGCCTGAGCAAGAGCGAGACCCCGTCTCTACTAATAATAGAAAGAAATTAATTGGCCAACTAAATACATACAGAAAAAATTAGCCGGGCATGGTGGCACATGCCTGTAGTCCCAGCTACTTGGGAGGCTGAGGCAGTAGGATCACTTGAGCCTAGGAGTTTGAGGTTGCTGTGAGCTAGGCTGACGCCACGGCACTCACTCTAGCCCAGGCAGCAGAGTGAGACTGTGTCTCAAAAAAAAAAAAAAAAACCTTAGGACCAGGTCCCAAAGTGTATGCTATTATTTTGCACCATCAAAATAGTTACCATTTAGTCAGTACCAATTTTGGGGGGGGGATTGTGGGGGGTAGACCCACATCCAATAGATGTGGTGAACACTGTGGAGGGGAAGGGCATGCTTGAAATGTATTTGGGGATGGGTATCAGGGGTCTCAATAGGGGGTAGGAAATCCTCTAAAACTGATTTATGTGAATAGCTGTACAACTTGGTAAATTTACTAATAACCATTTAATTGTACACTTAAAATGGAGTAAAGGCATGATATGTAAATTACACTTCAATAAAGGAAAAAAAAAGATGTAAATTATTTTGAGCTGAGAGCTTCCTGAATTCACATTCCAGGTGTTAAAAACTCCAGGAGGGTAGGAACGGTGGTATTAAAATGGTTACAAATAGGAAATGGTAGGGCAGGGCATGGCCACTGGCAGGCCTGATGGCCTCCTTTGTAACCACTGTTCCTGTCCAGCACTTTCACTATAAGAAGCATAATTAAGAACTGGGATACTGGAGTCTAACTGTGCAGCCTCGGGCAGGTCTTACTTTCTCCGTACCTCCGCTTCCACATCTCTAAAAGATGGAATCTCCTATTCCTCATGTTTTTTCTTTAAGAAAATAAGTTCTCAGACCCATGCCTCGCTGTAGCAGTGGCAATCTAACCCAACATTCAGTTTCCCTTCCTCATTAGCTCCAAAGGGCTTCCATGCTGTGTTTGAAAAGCAAATTTTAAGAAGGTTAAACATTAAAAGCAAATGCTTCTACTGAATTGTGTAGTTTGATATGTATGTTCAATAAAATCAAAAGCACTGTTTGCATGGATAAGAAAGTTGACTATAAAAACAATTCCAATTCCAATTTCCAATTCATAACTTGGGGGACAATTTAGCTTTAATTTTCATTTTACACATGAAAATTACTAATACCTCATTTCTTAAATAAAAAGTACTGCCATGACCAAGGTAAGGGAAAAAATACCTTCACCTCACTTCTTCCCACTTGAGTTTCTGAAATGCTGGGTTAGTGATGACATGCAATTTCCTGGAACACTAACAAAATACACTCTGAAAAACACTTGTCCTCAATAAAACAGATAGAAAGAAATGGCTTGTGGAAAAACAAATGGAACTCGTGTAAAAAAAAATATTTCCACTATGAATAAACTTATACATAATGCCAAGTCGCCTAAGCTCATTCTCAAAAGGAAGAATATGATTCAGTTTCACTAGTAAAAGATTAGTTCTCGCTATTCCAAAAAAGAAACAGAACACTAAGAACTAAGGCATGTCAGTGCTTCCACATTTGGCAATCCAGACAGGAAAACTGTGGCCTTCGTAGATTTTTAAGACCAGGGAATTGAACATACAAACATACCTACCTATTTTAAAAAAAAAAAACAGAAACTTTGCCAAAAATCTTTCATCCCAGTTTTCCTTCATGCCATGTTAAAACCATTCACCACTCCATTTGCAGCCAACTTCATCCAACTCTAAATTCTCTCCCTCCCAGCTGCTCTACTCCCCAGTGAATGTGAACCCTGATCACAACTTCTCACTTACTTTTCTGCAAATGTATCTTTTCCACAAGTGTGTTCTTCAGTGAACCCCGCCCAACAACAAAGTACACATATATATCTTAAAAGATGGATCATTTCTTAGCACTATTATGATGAAAGTTAACACTGGCTCTTAATCAAATACAAAGTTTGAGAACCATTTGCTTTTCCCCCCTGTAATTTATAAGAAAATATAATATATAAGCAAATTATATACATAATTATATATGTATAAAGTCCTAATTGGTAAAAATAATAATATGAATTTGGGAGAACACTAGAACATCTGAAACAAATGGCCATTAATATCACTAGTATCCTTACATTTTTGTTAAAAGTTCCTTAGACTTTCTCTGAATTCCCCCTAGCTAGACATTTCACATTTTCTCCTTAAGAGATTTTTCTTTTTAAAAGCTAATACCAAAGGATTCATTTTAGACACTGGAGAAGTTTCTTCTGACTTTTTTCCTAACTGGGAAACTGAGCAACAATAAGTAGGAGAAAAAGATGAGAAACCAAAGCCAATGAAGCATTAGAAGAAGCCAGACCCTAACTAACCAGGCAATGGCTTTACACTTACAAATCAATTTGGACCAGCAAATTTAGAATCCTTGACAATATGCTTGTTAGGACCCCACCATGCTAGGCTCCTTCCAGACATTCAATAAACATTTGCTCACCCACAGGCAGAATGAACATTTAACCAAGCAATTTAAATGCACACTTTAGGGTTCATTTACATATAGACTATTAATCACTAAATACCTGTTCTCAATTAAGCTGTTTGTGTCAAATTGACAAATATTTATTAGTCCAGTCTCATAACTTGGAAAAACGGATATAATATGCTCTTAAATGAAAAAATTGCAAGCTATAAAATAGTACACACATTTTTAAGTGGGTACACATAAACACAGAAAACTTTTTAAACATAAAATACCAAAAATTTGGTACTGTTAATAGTAATTATCTCTCTACATAATGATGATTCTTCTTCTATTTCCATTTCCAGATTTTTCAACAATGAACAAAAAAGAATAAAGATAAATAAAATACATTTTACCAGATTCTGTTAAATCTTGTCTTTCTGTTTGTTTATTAACAGATGTCTCAGCAGGGATATAAACTCCAACAACATTTTTTATGTCTGAAATTCTGATGTCACTATGTATACTGAAAAAGTATTTTCTTAAACACCTTACATTTTTAACTCATAATCCCTTTCAAGGCATAAACAGTGACGCCTTCGAAATCACTGACATAGAACATATATATCTTAGATATTAAAAAAAGAAAAAAAAAAAAACCACAGGCTAAGCCAGGTATGGCAGAGCACGCCTATAACCCCAGCTACTTGGAGGCTGAGGCAGGAGATTCACTTGAGCTCAGGCTGCAATGAGCTCTGATCATGCCACTGCACTCCTAGGCAACAGAGTAAGACCACATCTCTAAAAATATTTAAGAATTAAAAAAAAAAAAAAAAAAGCCTAGGTACTACGATAGACAGGTGAAAATCTTTTCTCTAAAAAATACTGACAAATCTGAACTGCTTAAGAAAGCACATGTGACATTATAAAGAGAAAACTACTTAGGAGACTTTCATACAGTTAAACTACTTGCAAACCACAGCTTCATCTACGTCAATACGCAACATTTTAAAACCACACAAAAAGGAAAGGAAATTTTTAGTAAAGCCAGCAGCCCGGCAATGGGCTGTTATTGCTGCAGCTAACTGAACAGCTCATGCTTCTCTGATGACTTACAGCTAGGCTCGCCAAGGCCCACAGAAGATACCCCCAGGTACGTCTTTTTAAATCCTTAATCTAGTCAAATGCTTTTCCAATGAAGACAAATTTATGATTTTCAGTGTTTAAATAACATAAGTAGAAAAACTCAACATGTAACAGGATTACTATGTAAGAGGGCACCAATTATTAAACTCTAAACAGGTCCTACCTGTGAACTACACTATACTTTTCTTGTATCTGATGAGCCTATCCATCTGTCTCAAAAAGACAGCTTAATTCACACCAGACTGAATAACTGTGAGCAAGACTATTCAATAATTCAATTGTATAACTGGGTGGATAAAGGCCATGTTGTAGATCTTCATAACAGGACACAACAGGTTTTAAAATGACTTTCCTCTACAAACATTACACTAGTAATTTCAAGAAAATTCCACCATGACTCTCATAGAAAAATCTAATGAGTTTATTTTCTAAGCAATGAGGGCTCCATCCAGACAAAGTAGACACAAAATCTTTTCTTAATTTTGCTGGAGTACCTCTGAATACTTTAAATTTCCACTAGGTAATAGTTGGTTGGCAAAATATTTATTAAGCACTTAGTTCTCAAATTTGTGACAGAGAGCATAGGATGTTGTTACAGTATAAATTAACCTCTAGTCAACATAACCAAAAATTTTAAATAAACAGATTTTTCATTGCAATCTAGACAGAAGTTCATAAAAGCAAATATGAGACACTCCATGATTCTCAAGCATTACTGAATGATTAGTTTCACTGTAATTATTTTAAATAAGTTACTCATATATAATATAGTTAGTTCTAAGTAGAGAAAAGTAATCAAATTATTCTAATTCTTTTCTGTACCATCTAAGTCTCGTTGATAAAATGAGACGTTATTGTATAGTTGTGCAAGAATGGGCCACTTAAAGAAACACATTATTATGTTATTATACTATTATTATTTAACATTTGAAATAAAAGAACATAAGCCAAAAATCCTAGCACTCTATAAAGGAACGATAAGAAAAGGTCAGTGATGAGATCAATGTAGGGCAATGTTAGTTTTTCACATAGAGCAGAAAAGTACATTCAGAATTCCAAGGTACAAATAAATGGTCACTATCGAAAATTATGGTCATAAGGAAGTCAGTAAAGCCTGGAGTGGCTTTCAGATGGGAGAGATTCCTTCAAGCCCTTGGAATAAGCAGAATTCAGAAACAGGAAGGATAAAGGCAGAGAGCCTCAAAAATGATCAGTAAAGGGCAGATCCTAGTTTACTTGAACAAGCCTCGAAATCTTGGGCAACACAATAGCGCCAGAGCTCAGTCTCAACTAATTTGGGGATTGGACTGCATGCTATCCATAAAGGTTCCATCCACCCTCAAAGGCCTATGATTCCAAAATTTTTAGCATGCACAACCACACAAAGGCAGGAAGGAACTATTCACGCAACAGTGGAGATCCCACCAATCTAAAGTAAAGAGTTGGGATTAAGAGGAAGTAGGGATGGTAGGGAGGAACCAGGTTACGGGAACTTTGAACGGAAAATCAGTTTAAGCTTATCAGATAGGATCTAGGTTTGGTTTTTAAATATATATACATATTGTAAAATGAAATATCAAAATACATGAAAAACCTAAACTTCTTTTATTATTTAAGGAAAAGGTTAAAAATTAGTATTTTATTTCAGCTCCTTTATATAAAAATTCCCTAGAATATAGTTCCTGCCACAGAGTAAGCCTTCAGTAAAGATTGGCTGCTGTAATAATCATCATTATCATCATCACCATTACTATCATTATTATTATTAAGACCATGTTTTGGAGTGGTTTTGAACATGGCTTCTGAGACTGGGTTGGAATCCTGGTTCTGTAATTTACAGGGCTATACAATATTGGGTACTTGACCTTGTTATGTCTCTCAGTTTTCTTACTGAGAAAGCAGGAATGATAAAACCACATAGGAATGATGAAAGGTTTAACAAGTACACGTAAAGCACTTAGCACAGCACTGGACACAAAGCAAGTGCTTAATTATTTTCAGAGTTTGGTAAAGAAGACATTATTCCTGAACACTAAAGTCCTAACTGAGGTCAGGAAAGAGGAATGGCACATACACTTTAAGTGACACTTTAATTTAGAAAGTTTTATAATCTGTTGGCATATATTGTTTCATTCCAAAATGTACACAATGAATCATCAACTAATTGGGAGAATTAAGATTTAGGAAGGCTTCAGAAGTTTTGTGGGGTTTTTTTGTTTTTTTCTTTTTTAAAGGGAGATTTCAGAGAATGGCTGATTTGGCCTTCTATGTCAGACACTATTACTTATTATTTCCTATCCTTATAAAAGTTGATAACAATTTTTTCCTGCTAAAATACAAAAATAATCTTCTGGTCTTTGAAACAAAAGAATGTTTAACATGCAAAAGGAGGACCATATCAACAGGCAGTACCAGAAAGAAGTATCTGTGACTCTAAACTCATAGTTTGACCAGACCAGATCAAAGGGAGCCAAATTAGTTTAACTTGAACTTATAAACACACACAATTTTCTAGATTTGGAGGGAACAAGACAAGATTTTATTGTCATCATCAATATCAATCACAATGGTTCTAAGGACATGTCTTATCCTTAGGTAAGTATGTGGGCTTTGACTACCTCAAAACCCACAGTGACCAAACAGTCCACCCAAGTGTTAAAGTTAGATGTTTCTAACTTTATTTAATCAAATGGGTATCAAACTCAGCCTCTCTTAGAGGATTTTATAACCAATAAACATACTTTCGTGTTCTAGAATATTTTAAAATACATTTTCACAAAACTACTCAAAAAAAACTGACCCAGAAACATCTATACCAAAACTTTCCAATAAAAATATAAAGCAAACCACAAAGGTAATTTAAACTTTTCTAGCAGCTGTATTTAAAAGGTAAAAAGAAACAGGAGAAATTAATTTCAATAACATATTTAACCTTATATATGGTTAGTGTAAAAACATATGTTCAGTGTAAAAATATTGAGATAGTAAAAACTGTTTGTTTAAAATGGTATAATCTGTACTACTTTTATAATATTATGTCCTAAATCTTCAAAATCCAGTGTGTATTTTACATTTATAGCACGTATCACTTTGAACTGATCACATTTAAGTGTTCAGTGTGGCTAGAGGCCATAATCCTGGACATCACAGGTCTGTAACATTACAAAATCGGAGCAATGAAATGGGAGGAAGTAAGCACTGATGCAAGATCAGATTCTAATCTTTCAACTCTTTCTGCTAAAAAGATAAGTGAAATTCTGTTTCTGAAAAGGCTACACAATGAATAGCCTACTTTTAAAAAGCACTTTTTAAATTTTACTGCAATTTTCTATCACTTCTTACCTCTTCCTGCATAAGCAGAAAGCCTCATTGAAAGGTCTCCAGGCCCAACCACAACCCTAGTTTCCCCTTCTCACTTCTCAGAATCTCAGTTCATTTATCTACTCTGCAAACCAACTTCCAATTCATCTGCTAACAAAAGAAGTACCAGAATGCAAAAGCATGAGGGCAAAATATCCCTTCCAAAAGCAAACCTACATGGGATTTCCTGAAAGTCACAAATCAGACAATGGAAAACCTAGGCTTCCTCGGAACCTGAGATGTTCTCACTAGGATGTTCTCACCAGACCGCGTGCTCTAATAAGTTCACCAATAAAATTCTATCTAAGAACTAGAAAGACAAGGGTATTGTCAGTGCAAATGTTTTTAAAGAAAATGGTTTTGAATTTTAATTACCAACCTCCCCTCCCTTTTTTCTTTTGACAGACTCTTTGGATTTCTTTTTCAATTGACAGAGTCATCTTCACTGTCCCTCAAGATGACAAACAGTTCATTCTTCTGTCCAGTTTACAGAGACTTGGAGCCACTCACATATTTTTTTTATTTAGTTTTCCTTGTTGGAATTATTGGAAGTTGTTTTGCAACCTGGGCTTTTACACAGAAAAACACGAATCATAGGTGTGTGAGCATATACTTAATTAATTTGCTTACAGCCGATTTCCTGCTCACTCTGGCTTTACCAGTGAAAATTGTTGTTGACTTGGGTGTGGCACCCTGGAAGCTGAGGATATTCCACTGCCAAGTAACGGCCTGCCTCATCTACATCAACATGTACTTATCCATTATCTTCTTAGCATTTGTCAGTGTTGATCGCTGTCTCCAGTTGACACACAGCTACAAGATCTATCGGATACAAGAACCCGGATTTGCCAAAATGATATCGACCGTAGTGTGGCTAATGGTCCTGCTCATAATGGTGCCGAACATGATCATTCCCATCAAAGACATCCAGGAAAAGTCAAATGTGGGTTGTATGGACTTCAAAAAGGAATTTGGAAAAAACTGGCATTTGCTGACAAATTTCATATGTGTAGCAATATTTTTAAATTTCTCAGCCATCATTCTAATATCTAATTGCCTTGTAATTAGAAAACTCTACAGAAACAAAGATAATGAAAACTATCCAAATGTGAAAAAGGCTCTCATCAACATACTTTTAGTGACTTCAGGCTACATCATATGCTTTGTTCCTTACCACATCGTCCGAATCCCATACACCCTCAGCCAGACAGATGTCATATCTGACTGCTCAACCAGGATTTCCCTCTTCAAAGCCAAAGAGGCCACGATGCTCCTGGCTGGGTCGAACCTGTGCTTTGATCCTATCCTGTATTACCATCTCTCAAAAGCATTCCGTTTAAAGATCACTGAGACTTTTGCCTCATCTAAGGAGATCAAGGCTCAGAAAGAAAAATCAAGATGTGAAAATGATGCATAAAATATGGGATTTTTCATGCTATCACTTTTTGCCTTACTGGATTGTAAAGCTACTTATAGTTTTAAAAGAGAAAAAAAGAATCTCAATAAGAAAAAATACAGAAAGTTAGCAAACATGGACTGGTTTACATAGAAATCTTATTTCTAAATGCAAGCCACATCTATACTCTTACGGTTGTTGATACCCCTTAACTGAAATATTTGTACAAAAAACTAGAGTCCTGTTGAACCAATGTAAAACCTGAAATATCCTTGAAATCCAAAAGAAGTCTATGACATAGTCACTTAAATGCCTGGACCTGACTTATTGATAAAAATATATAAAACAATCTCCATGTAAGTTGCCAGAAAGGCCTTCAGCAACACAATTTTAAAGGCCTTTAGATCACTTTAAAAAATAAAAGCACTTACAGGAAACAACCTGTGCCTGATTTATTTTTATTTAATCCATCACCTCAAGATGGTAACCTTTCAGCTCATTACTCCTCTAATTTATAATAGCTAATTTTTAAACACAATAACTAAAAACATTTATTTATGAAAAGGCTTCTGAAAATACATGGATAATTTTAATGTATTATATATACTTATTTTCTACCTACTGGTTATAAATAAAGGCTTCCTATTGTTAGTAATGATAAATACAGTGATTTCTTATTTTTATATCACAGTAATATGAAACACACAGGCCCTCTAACATGTTCAGGGGAAGTTGTTAAATTATACTAACTACTGAAACTACTGTTTTGGAACTAGTAACTCACATCAAAGGTATGGAAAAACAGCATCAATCAAATGGTCTTAAAATAGACACACCTACTCCACATAGCAAGGCCACATTAGGAAAGTAGCACAGGCTGGGCTGAATGGTGTCACTCTGATGCAGAAAGATGAGCCTCACTCCATGTGGGGGGCCACAGGTTAAAGTATGGGTGACACCAGCTCTCAGGGTCACAACCCTTTGATTAAATTCTCTGCTGCAGGTTATGCAGAAAGGATTTAATACATGGCATTAAAAAAAGAAAGACTTATTAGGGAAAAGAAGATTGGAAAATTTTAGGTAAGCATACATGAGACTTAACGTTCGTTTTTAATTTCATTCGTAAAAGCCCATATAAAAGCAGTTGGTAATCCATTTGCATTAGTTGCAATGATTAAGAAATGGTGTTCCTGGAAGCTAAGAAAACAAGTGTGATTCCAAACTCATTTTTGCATTTCAAGACTTATTTTCTGAAGCTTGAAACTCCTATCTACAATTTCACAAATGTATCATCATGAGCGAGAATGTGAATGACAAATGTGAAAATGCGCAAAGTGCCTATTACAAAACATGTAATATGGTTAAGTGACACACAAAATCTAGCCAGCTACTAATAATGGCAAAAACTCCCAGCAGCATCCCACATCTGACACAGTACAAATGACTTACCTAAGTTATAGGATGGTGGGATGCCTATCCACCAGAGCCTGTGTTTGTTGGTAGTCTAAAATACTTATTTTACTGAAGGGCAGATCATGACACTATTCACGTAACAGAATATCTGGTCATGTCCCCTTTAGTCCTCTCTCCTTGGACTTCACTAGGGCCACGTATATTAGAGACAGGAGATATAAAAAATATTTTCCCCCATATTCTTATATTCTCCTCATATGCATGATAGGTTAGTCAGATTTTCCCTTTTTATTAAGGAAAAAACCAGACTCTCAATAGTATTCCTAATGTCAATATTATATTAGTATTTAAGCACATCCTTTTGTTTCCCCTGCTGATGGCTTCGTCTGAATTGCACTCATGGTAAAGTGAGGTTTAGGGAAAGTGGCGGTAGAAGGAGGGTGCTCACATGGTGGCGGTGCTCTCCAGGGATTGGGGTGAGGGGTAGACTCACAACTGAGGGACGCGGTGACCACTGTGGAGGGGAGGGACATACCTCTAACCCTTGCTAGGGAGAGGCAAAGAGATAAAATGTAACCAAAATGTTTGTACTCTCATAATTTCCTAAAATAAAAAAATATTTTAAAAAATTAGACCCTATAGTATCAACTGTCTAGCAGTTCTTTTATGGTGACATTACAATTGAATTATAGCATGATTCCTTATGAGACCTGGTAACTAGAAATCATTCAAGCTCTTTCCTCTAATGAAAGAGTACTGAGCATGCTAAAAGCTGGAAGTGACTGTGAAGCCAAGGCCAGATGAACAACGGAATAAAGAAGCTGATGCTTAGTGCCCTGCTGTGACACCCAGACACAAGGATGAGGGAGACCTCCAAAGCTCTGAGGGTTATATGAGAAGCAAATAACCCTCAGCTGATTTCAACCATTTTCAACATTTTCCCACATTTGCTTTATTTACCCCCCTCTTTTTTTTTAAATAAAAATTATTTTGGAATACTTTCAGATTCACAGAAAAGTTGCAAGACGGTACACAGAGTTTCCACAGGGCCTTCACCCACTTTGCCCAATGTTAACGACTTACAAGAACAGTACACCTGTTCAAACTAAGAAGTTAATATTCATACTTTGCTATTAAATAAACTCCAGATTTTAACATCCTCCACTTTTTTACTCTTAACATTTTTAAAACAAATCCCAGACATCATGATACTTCATCCATGATATTTTCAGGATACATCTCTAAAATATAAGGTCACCCCCTCTGCTCCCCTAAATAAACTGTGAGATTACTTCATTACATTGAAAATGAGTGACATCTACAGGTAACAGTTGAAAACCATAGATATATTTAGGCAGTGATGAACAAAAATGAATTTTAGTAAGTTGTGATGTAGCCCTAGACATAGAAAAACTAACAAAGAGATTTTTAATTATAGTAAGAAAAAATATACAGATTTAGTGATTTTGAAAGTCATCTCAAAGAGGATGCTCCAAAACACAAAAAAATAAAAAAATATTTAGTTTATAAATCAAAAAACTCCGCAAAGACAAGGAAATAACATAATATACCTACAATTATATTTTTCATATATAAAAGTAGCACTCAATGAAAAAAATGAATCATTGAAATTGCACTTAACATAAAATTCCAGGAAAAAAAGCTAGTGAAACCAAAAATAAAGATTGTTTTCATCAGTGTGCAGATAGGTGGATTGAAAAAAATAATAAAATAATGTTTTTAGATTTTGGCCCAATTTTTATTACTAATATCAAAAAACTAACTTTGTTTCCCTTTAGAATAAAGCACATAACTCTGTTAAAATTCAAACACTAAATTTCCTGCCAAGCATTTCCCATTTGCTATCCAGTTCTTAAATTCAACAGGTCCAAATCCAAATGTATCTCATATATAAGCTTTTCTATGAAGTCTCACCCAATTTCTTAACCAAATGATCTCTTTCCCTCCAATATTCATTCTTTGAAAGTGGAAGAGATTCAGGAATGTCAAATGGTTTACCTTCCAGTGGGTATTTGAGTTTTTACTCAATTATTGCATTTACTTGAGGGTTTGTCATTTATAGATGTTAGTCTCCCTCCTACTCTGAGCTCAAAATTCTTACTCATCTATAGAATACCAAAAGTATCTACTATAACACAGTACACATAAAAGCTACTCGGTAAGGTTACTTTCAAATTGAAGTAGGAAAACACATTTAGACATCATTTGCAGTGAGCCAAAAGCTCTTTAAGGATATTAATATAGAAAACTGAATTTTCTAAATTAAAACAGCTAGTAATATCACACCACAAATTTGGGCTACATAAGTACATAAGTCCTCAGATCAGAATTATAACAAAAGTAGTAACAAATGCAAAAACAAACATACCTGCTATCATTATGCATCAGTCAAGAAACTAGTTGAATAATCTGACATTCAATAGTTAATGATACTCTAATAAAATAATCACAGTGTAAATTAATTGAAGCAACGACTTACCAGAGGTATAGGAAAATGTGTTGCATACTGCAAGTGACGGAGGAGGTCGTAATTAGATGGAAAAATTAATTCCCTTGGTTTTTCTCTTTTCACCAACTTCTCACAATTAACCGACATTCTTCTGCCCAAGGAAGTGTTGGCATTCTCACAGGACTCTCCAGGCATGGGGGAAAAAATCTAAGTCATGTAAAACAAATGTTGGAGATTGTAAATGAAAGAGAGCAAAACTAAAACACAGTGCTACAAACCAGAACAAACACATAAGATGCTCATACAATACCTTTTCCTACTTTACTGAGCAAAAAATATAAAGAAATTTTGTTAATTTCCACAAAAGTCATATTCAGATCAGTAGGAATCTGTCAAGATATCACCCCTCCCATTTTGAAGATGAGAAAATGACAACTACACACATAAGAAATTTATCTACACTATCCGGAGAACCAAAGATAAAAGCAGACTTATAGGTGTTTTCCTTATAGGACTACGTCTCCTACAAAAACACATACATGAATTTTTTTTTTTTGAGACAGAGTCTTACTCTGTTGCCCAGGCTAGAGTGAGTGCCGTGACATCAGCCTAGTTCAAGCAACCTCAAACTCCTGGGCTCAAGCGATCCTCCTGCCTCAGCCTCCCGAGTAGCTGGGACTACAGGCATGCGCCACCATGCCTGGCTAATTTTTCCTATATTTAGTGGAGACGGGGTCTCACTCTTGCTCAGGCTGGTCTCAAACTCCTGACTTTGATCCTCCCATCTCGGCCTCCCAGAGTGCTAGGATTACAAGTGTGAGCCACCGCACCCAGCTTAACTAATAAGATTGATGAATAATAGATATAAAGATTTCAGTCTGTATACAAAACAATTTTTTTTTTGAGACAGAGTCTCACTCTGTTGCCCAGGCTACAGTGCCATGATGTCAGCCTAGCTCACAGCAACCTCAAACTCCTGGGCTTAAGCGATCCTTCAGCCTCAGCCTCCTGAGTAGCTGGAACTACAGGCATGGGCCACCATGCCCGGCTAATTTTTCTATATATTTTCAGTTAGCTAATTAATTTCTTTCTATTTATAGTAGAGAAAAGTCTCGCTCTTGCTCAGGCTGGTTTCGAACTCTTGACCTTGAGCAATCCGCCCGCCTCGGCCTCCCAGAGTGCTAGGATTACAGGCGTGAGCCACCATGCCCGGCCACCAAAACAATTTTTATAAAAAGTTATACATTGAAATTCATAGGTAGAACACATTGTGATTACAATGAGATAAAGTAGAAGAAGGTATAACAAGTCCAAAGCCATGAAAGCTATTATTTAAAAGCTGAAGACACACATTGCAAATCAACATCAACTGTCATGATGAAACTACATTCAAGCATTCCTGAGAAACGATGATTTCAAAATGAACAAACGAGCCAGACAGCCAACTAGGAGGACAGGAGTATCATAATTTGCAATCATAATTTGCAATGCAACCAAAACTGAGGATGAACTGAAGTGAGATGCATGAGACGATGATTATACCTTAGGCGGATTTATATCACAAGCAAAAGAGTCATTCTGGTACATGGTAAGAAACAGAAGGATGGAGACAAGTTGGAGT
Organism: Lepilemur ruficaudatus; assembly: GCA_963574885.1. NCBI lineage: Eukaryota > Metazoa > Chordata > Mammalia > Primates > Lepilemuridae > Lepilemur > Lepilemur ruficaudatus. Next base: position 17,226 of record CAUYRT010004447.1, read on the forward strand.
GGGAGTGAGTGGGTTAACTGTCAGTAAGAATCGAAGATTGAACCTACTGGAAATTCCGAACCAAAGTCAGTTTTAAAGTCAGTCTTGTCTACTTCATCAAAAATGTTAGTGGTTCCTGAGTCAATGCCCATATGCGCCATAATACTCTGTTCCTGATAATTGTCGGAGAAAGAAAGTCACATTGTAAATTTTGGAATTTATTAAGAAACTGAAGCTAAAACAAGATAGTGATATTTTCAACCATCCTATGTCTTTTGTTTCCCCCGTTGCCTTTTCTCCCCACAAAAAACTGAAGGAAGCTTTAAGACATGCATTGCTTTGAATAATCACATTCTTTTCCCTCATGATGAGACAGTTTCACTTCTATGATATTTTAAGGGAAGAGTGCACAGACTTCCTGATTGAAAACAAATGGGCCACAGTTGCCTTCTTTGGGCTATTCCCTGTCACATACTAACTTTTCTTATGAAGAAAAATCTAAGATTATATCTAAGATATAAATTACCTCAAAATCCAAGAATGGAAAAGAAAAGGCAGAAGCACAGAAAACATATAAACAGGTAAAAGAACTTCAGTTTTCACCCTTTAACCTTCTACTATTGACAAATTAAGAAACAAATATTTATACTAAAAAATAATTTTTAAATTATTTTTAAATAATTTGGAAAACAAATCTTAAGAGTACAAACTATGAATCAATGTTTGCAATTCTAATATTAGGTTTTTAATTATAAGTAGAGACACTGTTTTTAAAATATCATATGGTATATGCCTAACCTCTCACAGAACGAATATGAGGCTTTTAAGGAATTGTCACAAACTCTCACTATTTTCTACTATTTTCCATCACCACCTTCATCTTTTTGCCTTGAAAATTTCAGTTAAGTATCTGGAGCAATGTCCAAAATATCAGATTTTGGCAGGAAATCATACAGTCAAATTCATAGCATAAAACAATTGTTGAACACTTCTACCACATCTGAGAAACAGAGATTGCATTTTTAATTAACTAAAATGAAAATACGATGTGTTATGACTAACACAGAATTCCCCATTACATAGAAAAGAATAATATAAGTAATGAACAATACGTTGGGAAAACAATGATTCTTAGAATGAAAACTCAGCTGAGAATTTAGGGTCAAAACAAGTCCAGATTTGAGACACAACATTGAAGAAAAATTAGAAACTAGAAACATATAGAATTGAAAGCATATAATTCTAACCCCATGAAAAAGTTTATGGTCTGTCAAATCTTTTCATTATCAGCTTTACAGTATCCAAAAGAAAATTCTGGAAGACATAAGCCATCATCCAAATATCCTTCCTACGTGAGGAGTAGAGATAAATGAGCTTTGTATTTAATAGCAAGAGACTACAACAAAAACCCATCACCCTTCTATCACTAAATAATCCATTTCAAAGTGGTTCCACAGCAGTTTAGTTTTTTGGGTTTTGTTTTTTTTGGTGGTGCGGGGAATCATCTCCAGGGCCATACCTCCATTTTCACATCATGGTCCTTTGAATAGTGTTCATCCACATTATCCCCTGCTGGTGACCGAGGCCTGGTCGAGGCAGTGACTGACAAGTCTCCGCGAGATATGAGGGTGCACATGTACGCATCGTGGGAGAAGACGTCATGGCGGATGAACTCACAGAAGAGCAGCACCAGGTTCACAAATTCCACCTTTTCACATTCGCTGTTTGGATCCGCTATAGAGAAACAAATTCAATCAAGAATTGCTTGACCCAGTGGAAAAAAGAACCAATTACTAAGGACTAACGACATTTTCTCTACTTTTCACAATCCTTTTTTTTTTTTAATTGAAGATTTACTGAGGCACTAGCATTTTGTACAGAACTGACAGGCAGGTTTTGATTGTCCCCCATAATTGAAAAACAGTATCCAATGTGCCAAGCACAATTTCAAGTTTAAAAATAGTAGTCCCTAACAAATAAACAACCACTTAAGTACAAACTATGTAAAATTTCAGGTTAAAAAAAAAAAAAGAACATAAGCACAGCTAGACTTCTGTCTCCTTGGCTTTAATAATAAAGTAGCTCAACATCACTAATAATCAGAGAAATGCAGATGAAAACCACAATGTGATATTATTTCACCCTGGTTAGAATGGTCTTTATCAAAAGGACAGCCAATTACAGATGATGGTGAGATGTTGAGAAAGGGGAATCCTTGTACACTGTTGGTCGGAATGTAACTTAGTAAAGCCTCTACAGAGAACAGCGTGGAGAAACTACAAATAGAACTACCATATGATCTAGCAATCCCACTACTGGGAATTTATCCAAAGGAAAGAAAATCATTATATTGAAGAGACATCTATATTCCCATGTTTATTGCAGCACTATTCACAATAGCCAAAATATGGAACCAACCTAAGTGTTCATCAACGGATGAACAAATTAAGAAAATGTGGTGTATACATACACAATGGAATACTATTCAACCAAAAAAAGAATGAAATTCTGTTGTTTGCAGCAGTGTGGATGGAACTGAAGGCCATTATGTTAAGTGAAAGAAGCCAAGCACAGAAAGACAAAAATGGCGTGTTCTCACTCGTATGTGGAAGCTAAAAAGGTGGCTCTCATGAAGATGAAGAGTAGAATGGTGGTTACCAAGGGCCGGGAAGGGGAGGAGCAGGGGAACAATGAAAGGGGGCAAAAAAGGAATATAAATGTATTTACCATCACTGAACTATACGCTTAAAAATGGTAAAGATGGTAAATTACATATATATATTTATTTCAAGTGAAAAAAAAAATCAATAAAGCAGCTCTTGACTACTTTTTATAACTTGACTGTGTCCATGTGACGGTGGGGACGTATGTGCACTTTTTCAAAGGAGACTTTTCAATAGAACCACAATATATATGGCATTTGAAAAAAAACAGTAAGTGGGATTCACTTGAAACTAGAAAAAAAAGGACACAGATGGACTTCTGTACCTTTTTTATTCATAACTGGTCTATTGAATGCACATTATGACTACACTCTAAAGTGTAGTATTGTAACTACACTCTAAAGCTTTGTATCTGTACATTTAAGATGAGGTTAAAAATTTTTAAGACTGGCCTACCAAGCTCAATTCCTGGTGCCACCCCACTCACAAATACCAAGAGGAGACAGAAAGACTTATCCAGGGAACACTAAGCTCAGTTCTCTGAACCTTAAGTCTAAATATTTCCTCCCACCCACTACCAAAGGGAGTGACGAGCAGCCTCTCTCAGAGCAACGCAACAGCTTTCTCTGACCAACAGGGAATGAGAGCCAGAACCAGCAAAGGCAAAGAAGGGCGAAGTTTTCCGCAACCAGAGAACAGGAGTGGGGATGGGAAGAGGGAAGCAAGGGGCACACGTCTGTCTCCCCCCGGATGTGAGATAAGTTAGAACTGCAAACTTCCCTGCCTGACGACACATTTCCTGCTGTCAGGGGTCTCCTCCGTCCTTTCATTTATCTCCTTCCTTGGCCAGGTATCACTGCTCCCGCCATGGCAACACTGCCTGGCTGTAGCACTTACTCTCCCTCTGGCCTAGAACACCACAATTAAGGAAGAGCCCTCTGTCTCAGAGAACCTCACCCTCAGGCCTCACTCAACTCCAAATGAGGTCCCTCTCCTCAGAGGATTCAGAAGCAACACTATTTCTTGCTGCTTTCCCTCTTTCTTCTCTAAAATCTCCCTTCCCTCTCCCATCCTTTTTCTGCCCTTTCTACCACTTCTCACTTTTTGCCATGTTCCTGTTGTACTCTCTCTCTCTATCCTAAGATCCTCCCTCCTATATTTTATTAGATGGAAATCTCATGATAATAACAAGCCTACGTAGCTCACACAAATGACTTCTCAGAAGTGCCCACCACAGTCTGAACCAACTGGTGGCTGTTTATTCACAAACTCTTCCGCCAATAAAAGACAGAAAAAGAGTTTGAGATGACATAAACATCCAAAAGAGCATAGCGAAGCAGCCAACTATTTTTATAAATTATTTCCTTGTATCAAGGCCATGGTTATAAAGTACTGTTGTTTGATACTTTTCACCCACTTTTAAAAACAGGAGTTAGAAAATTAGAAATTTAGAAAAAAGCTCAAAAAGAGAAAATTCCAAACCAGAAAATATAGACAAATGTCACAGTACCTTAGCTACTCTGTTGTGGTAAAAAAGATATTAAAGGGGAAATAGTATCCCAAATGTAAAGGAATGTGGTAACTTTTTAAATTATTAGAATATGGAAATTTTAAAGTGTCTGAAGCTTGACACTTTTTTAAATTGTCTAACAGTCTCCATTAAAAACATGCCACAAAATTTTGCTCAGTAAAACATACAATATATTCAGTGCCGAGAACCTTAAATAAGATGGGACAAAAAAAAAAAAAAGAAATCAACTAAAAAAGAAGGTTAATCTCTTATTTAAGACCTAGAAGCAAAGAGCTTTCTTTACTTACACAATGAGGGGGCCTGTGTATCTAAAAACCTTAGCAGAACATTCTGGAAAACAGGCAAACTGGATCCAGCAAGAGATGCTGAAGAAATAGACTCTTTCTCATCCAAGACTTCTGATTCACCACATCTCTACAGATTAAAAATAAACAATCACGGTTAAGTATACAGGATAAGTATAGTCATAATGGGTCATAAATTTGTTAGTTTTTTATCAACATTTAACTTCTCAGATAAAACATGGAAAACTGAGATTTCCATACTTATTTGAGGACCATGCATCACAGGTGAATAACTTCTAAAAGCTGAAGAAAACTACCCCAGAAAAATTCAAATGATTTCAAAGAACTTCCCTGGAAAACATTATTCAAATGAATTCTGAATTCCACACAGTGCTGTATGAATGCCCACTAAATATATAACGGCACAATAAACTACCCATTATCCTTAGGCAAAATTGCTAAAAATAATTTGAGGTTGTCTTAGTTTTTAAATAACTCATGTTTATTTTCTCCTGGGAAATATTTGAACACATATTGAATTTGATTTTTTGTACTTGTATGGCTTTGTCAGGAGAGTGTATTTATAAGTCTGTTGGGAGAAGCATGGTTTCAAATGAGAAAGCTAACATAATTCCTCTAATAAGATTCTTTCACTTAATCATCACACTAGAACAATAAGATCTCTCAGAACCTCTGGGAATCACCACAGTTCATGAAATACCTCTAGGGAAGTTAACGTCTACATTCCTAAATACAGAACTGACTAGAACATCAGAGAAGACACAGCTTACTAGCAATCAGAACCTCATTTTCTATTCTTTTAGATATTCCTTTAATCATTCCCATTTTCATTATTTATTCCTTAATCTTAAAATATTAATTATATTAAGAATATTATATTAAGATGTTATTTCTCCAATTTATCTTCTATTTGCAAAAGGCAACTTTTAAAGATGGCGATGTTTACTAAAAATCAGTTATCTTAAACATCTCTGAGAGAATACATTTTTAGATATGGATACATTCAGGCCTATTACAATTACAACGTAATCTATCTATGAACCTCTTCTGAAAGTGGTGTGTGTGTGTGTGTGTGTGTGTGTGTGTGTGTGTGTGTGTGTGTTCTGGAAAACAGGGAGGAAAAAGAGGTATAAAAACATAAACACAGAATGTAGAAAGAGCAATGAAATATTTGAGAAATTCAACTTTAGTTACTAAAGTTTGTACATTGGAATTCACCATAGAATAGTGTATCTATTCTTAATCTGTTGAAAAAAGCAATGAAAGGCTTTCCTAATTGGCACATTGTACAATAGGCCACCTGCGGCCTCAAGTGTGGCCTTTTGACTGAATCCAAGTTTTACAGGAACAAATCTTTTTATTTAAAGGGGTGTAGCAGAGAAAGATGACATTTTCCTTGCCTTCTTTGGTGCTTAAAAAAGAACAATCTTGAAATCGGAAGGCCACAGATTCCCCATCCCTGGATCTTCATGCCGCAATTTCAACAATATGATTTTTTTGTTTTTGGTGAACATGGTTTTCCCAACAGAAAGACAGCAATGTCTGTGAAAATGTTCTATTTCTTTTTTACTGCCTTCATAAGGAAGTAGGTGTATTATCAGCAACACAAAGAACCAGTTGAGGTTTATCCAGGCACACAAGAAACATCTAGGCATCTACCATGCCCTGAGCACAATTCTGGGTGCCAAAGGCACACACTGCACAAATGGGTGAGGTCCCTACTGTCACACTTACCTTCTAGAGGGGAAGGCAGGTATTAAACAACAAGCAAATTAACTGGATTAATGCGCACTGCAATGAGGAAGGCACAACAGAGTGATGTGAGAAACAGTGGCTAAGGGGCGGATGCTGTAAACTTTAGATAACGTGGTGATGCAAGACCTCCACAAGGTGACACATGTTGAGCTAGGAACACTCAGTTTTGTTTCTATTGCTGGGAAAAGAGGATGGAGGCTGAGGAGTTGACCAGTAAATGAGCTAGGAAGAGACACTTCCTGAAATGGGAATGCCAGAAATCAGCCGGCCATGCAAAAGACTAGGGAGCAGAATGCACCACCCAGAAAAAAATAAGAGCAGAGGTCCCAAGACGAAAGTAAATTTTATGTGTTGCAGGAACAAAAAAACCAACAAGGCAGGAGCTGGGACCCCAGGGAGAAAGGTCCAAGATGAGGTGGGAAAGGTAGGCAGGGCCAGCTCAAGAGCGGCTCCAGAGGCCATGGTCAGGAGCCATGAGAGTCTTAGTAAGGGGACAAGTTGATCTGTTCACATTTTAAAAGATCACTGTCTGCTCTGTAGAGGACCATGGGAACAAGAGAGGAAACACAGAGAAGGGGTAGGAGGCCTCCAAGTAGCGCAGGTGAGAGACGACAAGGGCCTCGTCAGATCACACACGCCCTGCAGCTGTCCCTGCTAAAGTTTAGAGGCAAAAAACAAGCCTCTCTTAAAAAATTTCCCTTCAACAAAAGTTAACGTTTATGAAGTCAGCTTTGTTTTTCCCTTTGTAATTTACTTCTGAGGCTTTGATTGCTCTCTCTGGAGCCAGAACATAATTGCAAAAGCAATAAAAATTGGTATTTATAATCTCATAATCATAATTGCTTCAAGAAAGTATTTCTAAATCCGCTAAAACATTATATAGCTGTAAACTGCATAAAAGGTGATGTATCTCATCTACATTTGCATGTGTATATGTGTATGCATGTGTGTGTGTATCTCAACCTCACAAAATGAATTTCTTTTGTCTACAATAGACATTAAAAATTTTATTTTAAAAATACATATTAAAATTAGTCTGGAATATAAACTACTGGCTGCATCAACTTAGAGAGATCCTACTATGGAATCTTCTTTATGTGAATTTATACATCCTCCCTTTTTTCCCTCAAGAGCAAAAATCAGCATGAGGAGAAAAGTATTCTCCCAAAACAGCATTTTTAAATTATCATTCAACAAGTAGAAAGAAAACTGAACCTACCTCTGCCTCGATTTCTGCTTGTCTCTTCTCCAAGAGTTTTGCCACAGCCATGGCCCTGTGCTTGCCTGACCGTTTACAGCTCACGGCCCATTCACACAATAACGTCACCACGGCTTCATCGTTCGGCGCGACCTAATGACCAAAAGAAATGGGTAGCAGCCATATCAAATGAAGCATTCACCCAAAAAGAGTCAGGAAGCAAGCAACGGAAAAGCTAAAGCTTTAAGGCTTTCTTTACCATGTTTTATTATGGCACTTTTAGAAAATTTTTCCAAATTATTTTTAATTGAAGTATAAGGAGTAAAAATTTAGTCATAAGAAAGGAAATCACTTACTCAGAAGTCCCTTATGCCATTGGTGCCCAAGCTTTTTAGCATCAGGGACTGGTTTCATGGAAGATAATTTTTCCATAGACTGGGGATGACGAGGATGGTTTTGGGATGATTCAAGCGCATTACATTTATTGTGCAGTCAAACCTCTCTGCTCATGATAATCTGTATTTGCAGCCACTCCCCAGCACTAGCATCACCGCCTCAGATGATCAGGCATTAGATTCTCATAAAGAGAACACAACCTAGATCCCTCACATGCACAGTTTACAGTAGGGTTCCTGCTCCTATGAGAATCTAATGGCACCACCGATGTGACAGGAGGCAGAGCTTATGTGGTGATGTGAGTGATAGGGAGCAGCTGTAAACACAGAGAAAGTTTTGCTCACTTGCCTGCCACTTACCTCCTGCTGTGTGGCCCAGTTCCTAACAGGCCATGGACCAATACCAGTCCACGTCCAGGGTGCTGGTGACCACAGACTTACACTAAATCTGTGACAATGCCAAGAAAATTAGAGTTTCCTTGTAGATGCCTTCATTTACACAGCACCATAACCTAGCCCCATCAATTCTCTGGAACTCAATTTCAAAACCAAAAGAACGGAAAAATGAGCACTGAACATCAAGAACAGCTTGACATTCCTCTGCTGGCACCCTAAGGCCTTCCCTTACCACCTCATTCAATCTGTAATCCTAACAAGCCAGTTATCAAATGACACACTCCAACAAGAAAGTAGAAGGAACAAACCAGAGGGGAGGCTGGAATGCTGATCAAAGATGTACGATGTTGCAAACAACACACATGAAAAATGACAGCCAACATCAAAAGGAACATTAAAAGCAGACACAGTCAACAAAGGACAGCACCCGGGGTCCATGCAGGCTCAATACAGTCGGGACATCAGAAAGGTCAGCCACAGTTGCCAAGCCTAGAAATGGGCATCAGTGACTGAGCATGAGAGGAATTCAGGGACCCAAGTGACGTGAATCAACTGGGAATCAGCAGGGAGAGCACGCTTCTGTGCAAGGTGTCCTTTCCTTTTAGAGTATCCTCGTCAACCAGTGGAACGTCAACTGCAAGGTTTTAATAATTGCCTACCTGTATAAACATTATGCCAGAAAAACTGGGTAATCACAGTTTTAGCACTGACATGCTATGTGAGACTTTTTTTTTTTTTTAATTGAGACAGGATCTCAATATATTACCCAGGCTAGTTAGGAATTTCTGGGCTCCAGTGATTCTCCTGCTTCAGCCTCCCAAGTAGCTGGGACTAAAGACGTGTACCATCACACCCAGCTTATGTGAGAAGTAACATTTTAGAATTCATAAACTCAATTACTATGTTATAGTTGTGAGCATACTCCCTGGAAGAAAATACACACATACACTCACGCATTAATTCAACACATTTCAGGTTTACAGAGTCTGAAAAGGCATCTAAGAATCTCAGAATAAAAATCCCTGATTGGCTTTAAATACTAGAAAACAATTCAGATCATGAAAATCAGTTTATTCTAAGATTTTTACTCATCCTACCCAAAATCTGGTCATTTACACACATCTTTGACTCAGACCAAAGTCATAAGTTATCTGGGAGAGATATCTCAAAGGGAGCTCTGAGTCTCTTAATTTTAAACAACAAAAATCACTCAAAATATATAAAGTTTGAATAAAATGTTTAAAAAAGAAAACAAACTGGAAGGATTTTCTGCCTGAATTTGAGCAATGAAAATATAAAGGTCTATCCAATGAAACACCCCATGCTTATACATTTAGAATATTCAAGAGAACAAAAAGAGTTACCGTAAAAATACTGTTATCAGTTTTTATTAACCTAACCAGTAACGTGTTATCATATCCACATTTAGAAACATTTTAATTTTTTTCTACATCTTCAAAATTAGTTAACAATACGCTGTAAATTTGTGCTGAAGGGTTTTGGTCCTTAGTAATTTCCTGACGTACATAGAAACCTAATAAATATCAAAAGGTACGCTGTCTTTCAATGACTGGACTCATCCAACTTAGGTAATGGGCCTTGCTTGACCTAGAGATGTATAGAAAAGAACATATAAAAGAAAAGACTTCTTCTAAGCACATCCAGATATGACATCTGATTTGGGGTAATGTGCTAAAAAACAAATCCCAAAAAGGAGTCAACTCACTTCCACCCTATTAAGTGCTTTTTTAATTTAAGTACCCATGATATGTTAGGCACTGAGGAAACAAAAATTTTTAAAGACCTGATCCCTATCTTCAAAAAGTTCACCTTCTAGGAAGAGAAGTCTGTAAGACAAGTACTCACAAAAGCAACGAGGTATCTTTTGTTAATGTGGAGGAATAAGTCAGTCTATTTATCTGAACCTTCCATACCTCATGGCAGATGAGCATACATCTGTGCCCCAGTTTACTGACATTTGAGATCTTAACTTGAAGACAGGCCTGCAGCTGTGGTCTCAATTTCTGATTATTACGAATTAAGTGAATTACCAAAACCAGAGATAAAAACTTTAAGTACAATGCTGCTGAAAAGGCTGAGCCTTTTTTTTTTTAAATAAGTTTATTTTATTTTATTTATTTATTTATTTATTTTGAGACAGAGTCTCACTCTGTTGCCCGGGCTAGAGTGAGTGCCGTGGCGTCAGCCTAGCTCACAGCAACCTCAAACTCTTGGGCTCAAGCGATCCTTCTGCCTCAGCCTCCCAAGTGGCTGGGACTAAAGGCATGCGCCACCACGCCTGGCTAATTTTTTCTATATATTTTTAGTTGGCCAATTAATTTCCTTCTATTTATAGTAGAGACAGAGTCTCGCTCTTGCTCAGGCTGGTTTCGAACTCCTGACCTTGAGCGATCCGCCCGCCTCAGCCTCCGAGAGTGCTTAGGATTACAGGCGTGAGCCACCACGCCTGGCCAAGGCTGAGCTTTTTAAATTATAAAATTTCAGCACAGAAATTGTGTTCATATCAATTATGCCTATAAAAAGTTACACATTCCAAAATCTATTTTTAACCAATAAACATTTTCCAATATCAGCCAGATTCCAACAGTGTAGTGTCCACTCTTTTCTGAATATTAAGTAGTTTGCTATTACCTATCCATGAAATATTAGAATGGTAGAGAGAAAGGAATAGGCAGGTTCTGTGCCCATTTTTAAAAAACCAATAAGATACCACAGAAATTTACCACAGAAATTTTACAATGACTTGCACTAACTTCTCAGAGAGAATTTGTCTTCAGCAATGGAACTATGGTAATTTTTGTTATTGTTTTCTTGTTTTTCCATTTTTCTGCAGGCATTTGGGCGGCATCTCAGTATCTGAATAAAGATGTATAAGTAAGAAAGGCAGATGGGAGAGGCTTCCAATGGAACACAAGACAGGGGAGGTCAAAGGTGCAGGGCCAGCAGCAAATCCCAAGTCCTGTCCAAGAGGGGTGGTTCTCAGCCCTCAGGCAGGGTCTGCCCACCATTCTTTCCTTTGTCCAGGAGCAGCACCCCTACTTCTTCTGGGGCACTGCTCCTCCCCCTGCCCCAAGGTAGTGGGTGTTGCCAACTGTAGTGGACCATCCTCTCAGCTTTACTGTTAGAATATATTCTGGATTTGGAGCTTTGATAGGCAGTAAAGATGTAAGGCAATTCTCTGGACACAAGAAATCACTCTATTGGGTTCTCATTAGATGTGATGCCCTATGCGCAACCTTATAAAATACTGTGGATGCTAAAAGAGACTAGCCCTGACCAAATAAAGGGTTTCCCTTATGATTAAAAGTCACTTTTTCAGAACAGGTTTTCTGCAATACTTATATAGCTTATTCTAGTCCTTACTAAAGTCTTAAGATTTATAATTGATCAAGCACACACCACAAAAATAAAGTGTCAAAAGTCTTGATCTTAAATGTAAATCTTTCCACAGTCGCTTCTAATGAAAATTTAAAATATAACTTATGGATTAAGTTATGGATATAACCACTCTCAAAATCAATGATATCTTAAACTGACAGGTGATAGCAACAAAGATAAATAACACTTACTGAGTGTTTAGTCAATTAATTCATTGCAATAAACGTGTTTCAGGAATTATTTCTTTTAGTCTTCACAACCTGTGAGCCATATTATTATCCCCAGTTTATAGATAAGGAAACCAAGGGATAGGTCCAAGTTCACCTAGCTAAGTAATGGAGCTCTTGCCACAACATAACTCTTGAAAACGAACCAAATAGATAAAGCAAAATTTGTGTGTCAAATGAACTTGAGAAGGTCATTTTTACTCCCCCTCCAGAATAAACAATGGCCTTTTGTGTGAGCCCCATGCTTCCCTGGCTTCTCTGGACTATTCTGCTCCATTGTGCTGTAATATTTACTTCCATACAACATGCATATTTCACAGCGTAACCTTGAGGCTACTGGATCTCCAGCTATTGGCTTCAGATATCCATTAGGAAGGTTCAGGTACCACCCTAGAGGCATACCACTAAGAACGACTAACAGAAAGTACTTCACTATACCAAATACTATAAAATAGTGTTGGAGTCTTCAGGGGTAAAACAGGCAGCTTCCCATATTGGTACTTTACGATATATAGTAAGAAGTTGTTGAACAACCCACAGCATGCATCCGTAGCTTTTAAGAATGCACACACAAGAACAAGGGACAGGTTGGGGAGGGGGTGTGATGGAGAATTGAGCCCTGGCACACAAAGTTAAGGTCAGAGCAAAAGTACCAAACTAGAGGTCTGGCCCTGACATAAATGAAAACACATGATCATGGCAATAACATTAACAGCTTTAAATTTTCAACCAGAGGTAGTAGGAGTAGTAATAATAAAAATATTTGTTAAGCAAGTACTAGAAGTTTTACACATATCATCTCTAATTTTAACCAACTTGGAAGTAGGTGTTGCTACTCCCATTTAACAGGTAAGAGGACTAAGGTTTAAAGAAGATAGCCAAGAGCACAGAGAGTGAAAGAGGCAGAACTAGCGAGTCTAATTTCAAAACCCATGCTTTCTGTTGTACCACGCTGCTGCTCACATCACCGATGAATCAAGATTACTTGAAGCACAAGCAAGATCACAGTGACATGGCAATCTCCTGAGTGCCCCACATGGACCCCAGGATGCCTGCTGCCCAGACCCACCCCAGCCAGCCCTGACCTCTGCCTCTCTAGGGCAAGCCAGATTTCTAATCTAATTGGCACACAGATAATAAAAGCACAGAAGTGAATTACCAAAGACTTGGTAACTTTTGCCTCTAACACTTGCTTGGCCAGATGCTCATATAATATTATATAGAATCCAATCCCATTTATCCTGCTTCTGACACTCACTGGACTAACATCTTTTTCATGGCTTTATTTTCAGCATCTACCACAGTGTCTGGCACACAGTAGGTTCAACAGATTTTTTTTTTTATTATCAAAGAATAAAAGCAATGCACTATGTTATAGAAAACCAAAAGAAAAAACAAAGTGGATGGGGGGGAGCGGGGAAGTCCACAGATGCACTTAACTAATATGGAAAAATATTTGACTTAATCCAACAGTTAACTAAGTGTGAAACACTAGAAGCAGTCCCAGTCCTAATTTAATGAGTCAAGGATGCTAGTCTCACCACTATTATTTAGCATCATTCTGGAAGAGTTAGCCAAATATTTGAAAGGATATGGCAACATTACTACAGTTTGCATAAAAAGATTACGTTCCCCCGCCAACCCAGAGAATTAATTGGAAAACTTTATTAGAAGTAACAATAGAGCTGAGTACCATGACCAGAACAAAATAAACAAGGAAACATGATGGAAATTATTAAGCAGTGAAAGAAAAAAAAAAATCCTGCAGAATAATCTGCATACACTAACCACAGATCTTCTATCCTTTAACAAATAAGGAAGGGAAAATCATTGGCAACTACATCTGAGAACCTTTCCACATCCACCTTGTTTATTTCTTTGGTTTTATATGACACATTGCATTACTTTTATTCTTTGATTAAAAATACCTACTGAACCTACTATGTTCCAGGCACTGTGGTAAATGTTGAAAATAAAACAACGAAAAAGACATTAGTCTAGCAAATATTAGGGGCAGAATAAATCGGATTGCATTCTACATAATAATATTTACATACGCATGCCTAGGAAAATATCCAGAGAATATGGACCAAAGTTAACAGTGGTTCCTGCTGGTATATATAATGAGTGTTTGTTATACAGTATACCTGTCCTAATGCTTTAACAACAATCCTATGATTTTACAGTTGAGCAAACTGAAGGCTAAAGGTTAAATAGCTTTGTTAACTGTCTCAAAGCTACTAGGTCACAGACCTGAGAGTCAGAGCCAAGCTATCTGGCTCCACAGAGGGCACTCTTATGCCAAAATGCCTCCCCTCTAAACAGGGGAATGAGACAGGAGTCCCATTTGTGGGCTATAAGAGACTTCTTAACATCCAGAATGTATTCCTCTGCTATGCATATAACAATCACAAGCAGAAATAACTTCTACAGCGAGAAAAAAATAAGAGAAGATGAATGGACACAAAATTCAAAAATCGATAAAGTCCTTCAAATAACAGCATCATTTATCTGGCCTCATGAACTTGAGATACATCCACAGTGGTAAATAGTAAAATTATTAATTCTATTATTATTAATTCATTAATGTTGCTATCTACATCTATAATAAAGATATCCTAAATGTCAAGAAAGGTTTTCATCTTAAGGGGGATTTGCCACATTCTTTTTTCCTAGAGACAGCAGGCACAAATCTGATAGATTAAGCCTAATTCAATGTTTATTCAATCACTCAATAACCTAATCGCCTATAGAAGCTAACCACAGGTCTTCTACCCTTTAACAAAAAAAGAAGGGAAAATAATTGGCAACTATATCTGAGAGGCAGGCTTGCTTCAAAAATTACAAGATACTTGGTGAGATTGTTTCCTATTTGAAAATAAGAAATTTCTCAACATATTACCTAGATCAGTGGTCCCCAACCTTTTTGGAACCAGGGACTTGTTTCATGGAAGACATTTTTTCCATGGACCAGGGGTTAGAGGGTGTGGTGTGGAGCTGAGGCATTGATGCGAGACCCACTTCCTAACAGGCCAACGACCGGTACCAGGCCCTGGCCCAGGGGTTGGGGACTGCAGACCTAGACTATAAAACAATGCCATAAAAGGGAACAGGGGGGAAAAAAAATCAATGACTCATTACTGTTAAACAACAGCTAACAAAAAAGACTTGAGATCAGAGACCGAATAAGGCTCTTCAACAGCTCTTTAATCTCTGAGTAAAAGGACCTGTTTATAAATGAAATCAATCATTTACAGTCAACATCAAACAAAATGGTCATATTTGGGGAAAAACAGTATGCTTTACAGCACCAATGAATAATATGGAATAACATGCAGGGTAGTGATATTAGCAGGTCATATGGTTTGCAAGCTGAGACACACTATGGAGGGTTGGAATAAGAGTGGCATAAGTTAAAAATTGGTCTTAACTGCTAGTAGAAAATAAGCCTGCCATACCTGGTCACAAACAGCACTTGTAACAGTCAGAATCACCATATAAAGTAATAAGCCTAAAACTGTTAACCACAAATTCACAAGATTATATAAATATAAATGGTATCCATTTTAAAAATCTTTATACATATGGAAGTTTCCATATATACATTTCCAAAAGATATTTGAGATGATTGATTTTTGACCGGGAAAGGGGTAAGTTTTCCTAGTTTCACGTCCTCAGAATCAATGTTAAGTCTTTAGATCTTGTAACATCTAAAAAACAAAACACACACCATGGAAGCAAAAGGAACTTCCTTCTTTTTTGAAGCAGCAGTTAAAGATAGTACAGCTCTGAGTTCTCAGAAGAAACAGATAAGAAAAAAATTTAAGACAATCCCTCTCAGTATTTAAATCAACTAATTGTCATTAATTTGCACTATAACAAAAAAATGAACTTTCTGTCCCTCAATTAAATCATCAACACTTAAATAATAATACTGCAAGTGGAAAAGATAGAAGAGTTTTAAGAAACATAGAAATCATACCTGGGATAACTCAAAATTGCAAAGTAAAAATTCTAAACGTCCTTAAAAAGTGTATGTCTTTCATATTTAAAATGTTGCTTGAGTATCCCTAAATCTAAAAATCCATAAATCTGAATTGTTTCAAAATCTGAAATGCTTTAAGCATGGACAAGATGTTCATAGGAAATGCTCATTGGTGCATTTCAGATTTTCAGATTAGGGGTACTCAGCTGGTAAGTATATAATGCAAATATTTCAAAATCCACAAAAATCTGAAATCCAAAACACATTTCTGATCCCAAGCATTTCAGATAAGGTATACTCAACCTATAATTAAAATACTATGCTTAATTTCCAAAAGTCGTCACCATATGGTACAATAAACTTTATTGCTTGCCTTTTATGAAAGATAAAGGTAATACACAGATAAGGGAAATATAAATTTCTAAACGATGGTGCTTTGTCCTACTCACTTGACAACCAAAGTCGCCCAGTCAGGAACTTAACAACTGGCACTCACTAAGTGTTTACCAGACGCTACTAAATGAAGTGGATTCTATTAGTAAGGCCATTGTAGAGGCAAGAGACTGACCACTAAGGGAAGCTACAAGGGAAGTAGTCTAAGGCCACCCAGACACTTGGCAGCTAAGCCAAGATTCAAAACCAGGTCTGAACTGGCCTAAAGTCTGTGATACACTACTAAGGCCAGATGGCTCAGCCTGAGGATTTGAATTTTCTCATCTAAGTATTGTTTAGTATGTTAAAATTGTCAAGCGAGCTTTTAAAATTTAATAGAAACTATTATCCCACATAAATGCGCCAATATTCGAAAATTGTTTATGGAAATTACGAAGGTTCCTTCCTCCTTTTTCCAAAATTAGATTTGAAAGTTGTTTCTTCAGCTATATTGTTACCTGAAATAAAATCATTTTTCACATAGGCAGTACAAGGAATAGAATGTACTACTTAAGAGAGTCCTTCTGGAGCCATTCAGGACTCCAATTCCTGTTCTCCCACTGACGAGCTGGGTATCAGCTGAGGCAATTTCTCATCCTCTCCAAGCATCGGTTGCTTCATTTATAAAGTAGGGGATTAAAGAAAAAAAAATGTGTCTCATAGGCCAGGGAAAAATTAATAAAGATGACACTAAAACAAGGCCTAGTGCTTAAGGAGTACTCAAAAACAAAAAAGTTAAGAAAAAAGACTTGCATGCATACTCAAAAACAAACCAAGAGGCCCACCACAATCTACATGATGCATTACTGGCCCTTCTCAGTAACAGCAAAGTCTAAATGTCTGGGCACACAATTTTGTTTTCCCAACTATGTTAACACAATTGGCCTTTTAACTAATATACTTATTTTAAGAAATAAGAAAATGGAATTGAAGACGAGCAATGCTTCCTTTGGGTGTCCAGTAGGAAACGTGTTAACTTCTGAAGCACAGGGTGCTCTGGCTGGGCTGTGGTCCACACTACAGATGACAGGAAGCCATCCCGGTGTGTCTTTCTTGCTTGCCTGACTTTTGCCTGGCTTGACATTCTTCAGTCGTGGTTTCAGAAAGTGACTTTTTTTCCCCCTTACATTAAACAACAAGACCTAAGCATTTAAATGAGCATGATCTCTTTTACAACATGGTACTATAGCTACCTCAACCTAGGTGGCTCGGACCCTTCCGACTGCTTCCCTACTGAAGGAAAAGACTTTCTGAAAATCAAAGAATGTAGAAACCCTGACAGATCCTGGCTGCGCCTTTTGGATTGTCAGACTGCAATGGGGGTGTGTGTGTGTGTGTGTGTCCCCACAGTAGCCCCAAGGGACCCTCTACAAGTCTCTGATCGTACAACCTTCCATTTCTCCAGAGTTTTTAACTGCCTCTTTAAATAAATACATCAGTCAGTAATAACAGCAGCTAGTGTTTATTAAGTACCCATTTAGATGTTAGGCACTATAAATATTTAAATGGCTTGCTGATATGGTTTCAAGTCATTTTCACATCAGGAAATAGCCCATTCTACAAACGAGGAAACTGAGACTCATCAAAACTAAGTGAACTGTGCATAGCACCCCAGAAGAAATGCACTAATGGGCTGGTTTTACGGGAGACAGCTCTCCTGTCAGCCACACCCCTACCTCCACCTGCACATGTGAGCAGGTACCGTGCGTAAGACTGACACACATAGTTCCATTACTGTATTCATCCCCACCCTTCCGGGCCAAATCCCACAGAGGGGCTTCCCCTTTCAGTTCACTGCCCCAGCAGCTGTTTTATGCACTTCAAAAAACAAATTCAAGAAATACCTGCTGAGCACCTATTGGGCCCCAGGCATGTGCTAGGGGCCAATGATGTGCTTGCTGGCAAGAGGAAGAAACAGGCCCTAACCTCACAGAGCCACAGGCCTGCAGGAAGACAAATGAGGAATAAGCACAGCGATGACAGAAACTGAGCTTTTGTCTTTGGATTATAGTGGTCACACAGAGTTCTTATGCCACACTGATACAGACAGACCTGGTTGGGCCTGGGACACCTTGTGCCCAAGGTGAGGAAAGCACATTTCTGGAACTTAAGACCTTTCTCCTTCAGAAAATTAGTATGAACTCGTCACACATATTCAGAGACTTCTTGATGAAGAATCTAAGCATAAAACAAATCTAAACAACAAATATGCAGGTTTTTGGGTTTTAGCTGCATGACGGTTTCAATAGCAGGAAAAGAGGAAACACACATGCTACTGCTGGCGTTTTGCAGCATTCTGTCCAGTGCAGCTGGTTCAGCCTTTTCATTACTCGGGATAAAGTTGCTTCCTGGGGCCCCAAAGAGAGAAGTGAAAAGGCAGCTATTCCTGCCACTGTCACACTTTCCCCTCTATTCATGTCCCCACGGAACCCAAAGATGCAGCTGCCTCTGTCCTTACACATCCCAAACAAGGAGAGATGCCAGGAGGAAGAAGTGGTCTGAGGTCTCTGTAAGGTTAAAAGGGCACCCTCCTCATCCTGCTGCTCAGAGGCGAGGTCACAAGAGACAGCCTGTCATCACTTGGAACCAGGAGGCCCCACAACCCACAGAGCAACTCCCATACATGGAAGTCAGGGTCCTTTCTACCTTCATCACCCAGAGTAGAAACGGCTCTGAAACGCCAAACAAGCAAATAAGTGAGTGAATGTTGTACAGAACACAGGGCAGCGGCTGGAGAGTGATGAGCATCTGAGCGAACATGGCCAACAGACACGCTTGGCCTGCACAGCATTTTAAGGCTGGGAAGGTTCACATACAAACCTTAACATACAGCTTCTCTTGAAATGTCGATGATCAGGGAACAGTGGATCTGCGACCCCAAGCAGAATCCAAGAATCTAAAAGGCCGCCCTCTCCAGACACCTGGCCCCACCCTCTCAACTGTCCCAAACACAGTAGCCCCCACTAACTCCCACCAGGATACAAGTGGGACCCGAGACTCAGAGCCCCAACCTCAGCATTACAATCTTATGCTACCCAGAATGTAAAATCAAACAGCACAGATCTAGAACAAGTAAATCTTAAGGTTTTTGATATTTTTATTTTCACCTCCTGTACCCTAACACCCATCCCTGACACAGAAGCAGTAGCTGAGAATACAGGGGATAAGGGGGGAGAGGGAGGCAGAGAATAGAGGAATAAACGTCTTCCGTGTGGAATTAGCGAGAGCACCCCACAGGCGTGGGGTGACACACCCCAACACGGGCACGGCGTCAACTCCTACGCGTCCTCTTGCCACCATCACCACCTGACCACAGGGCAAGACCGTCCTCATCCCATGCCTTACAGTTCTCCACAGGCTTTCACCAAATATTGAAACTGATTGTACCACAGGTCTGAACCTCAGAACCCTTGCCTGCTCCCATTTGGGCAGATGGTCTCCCCATTCCCTACAAGGAAGTAGAGGGGACCAGACTTCCCCTTAGCAGTTCCAGAGAAAAGGGAATCAAGGAGGGTGAAATTTAAGTTTCCGAATCAAACGTGAGGAAGCAGGCAGTGCAAGCCAGGGCTTAGGCACACCAGCACGTGACCTCCCGTCAGCAAACCTTCAACCCGCTACAACTACAGAGGTTGGTAAATTATTATCTACTGTGTTATCTAAATCCTGACACAAATTATGAAACCAAAAAAGGGGAAGTACATTTTAAAGAAGTGAGAAGTATTTCTGAATCCTAACAACACCACTTTATACAACTCCTTATCAAAGCACAGAGTCATCATATTGGTTCTTGCAAGACAATACTAATTGTTATATTATCATTAACAATAAAATTTTTGGAACATATTTGTATAGTGCTTTTTAATTCTCAAAGTGTTTGTGTTTCCTTAGAGAGGAAAATGGCAAGTATTAGGTTATTAAGTATGAAATGTCCAATTTCCTTAAGTACTAAGATATCAACTTAGAGTTGATATCTCTGACATTTCACTTTGACACTTCTTTTTTGTTTTTTTTTTTTGTTGTTGTTGTTGTTGTTTTTTATTGTGAAGGTACATCCTCATTCTTTCAAAAACATGTTTTGGCTTGTGATTAACTTTCAAATTTTTTTAGAGCAACTTTTTTGTAACTCCATAGGTAAGTCAAAAATTCATGTTATTTTTGAATATCAGTTCCGTCACGGAACCAATGCAGTGCACACAGCTTGAAACATCGATGAAATGTTTGGGAAGAATGGGGCTAGTGAACACACAGTACATTAATGGTTTGAGAAGTTCCATTATGGTGATTTTAATCTTGAAAATGAGCCAAGTGGGTGACCTGAGACCAAGGTGGATAATGATGAGCTGAAAGCTGTAGTGGAAGCGAATCCATCTCAATCTACGAATGAATCAGAAGCAAGGTTTGATGTTACTATTATAACAATATTGGACCATTTGAAACAAATGGGCAAGGTACAGAAGCTGGATGCATGGGTACTGCATGAATTAAATGAGCATCAGAATAGACATCATCCCGAAGCTTGCCTTTCTTTCCTGTCACGACATAAAGGTGAACCATTTCTATACCGTAATATTACATGTAATCAAAAATGGATTCTTTTTGAAAGTTGAAAGCATTCAGCACAATGTCTGGATAAAGATGAAGTGCCAAGACACAGACCAAAACCAAATATTCATCAAAAAAAAGCTAATGTCTGTTTGGTGGGCCTACACTGGTATTATTCACTATAGCTTCATGAAACCTGGTCAATCCATTACAGCAGATGTCTACTGCAACCAATTGGACAAAATGATGAGGATGCTTGAGGTTAAGCAGCAGGCACTGGTCAATAGAGAAGGCCAATCCTCCTGTAAGACAATGCTTGACCACATGTCGCACAAACAATGCTGCTCAAATGACAGAAGCTGGACTTGGAAAGTCTCTGTCATCCACTATATTTACCAGACCTGGCACCAACTGACTCCCACTTCCTCCAGGCTTTGGACCACTTCTTGCAAGGAAAAATATTTAATTCTCAACAAGCTGTGGAAAATGCCTCTCACAATTTCATCGTCATTGGCTCTCCAGATTTCTTC